>VYZQ01032844.1:0-13640 GCA_013400655.1 Mystacornis crossleyi | reverse complement strand
GTTAGACCCTACCTTGTAATATAAAATGTCAGTGCCACCTAGTGCTTCCTGTTAACCTAAGGTGTGTCTCTGCTTTGGCCACTGGTCGTGTAACAGAACCAGCCCAGTCTATTTATTCACTGATGCCAAGCTCTGCTCCAGTTTCTAAAAGTTCATACACTCCCTCAGACCTTCTCTTTAAATACTTGGAATTACCTGGTGTGATCATTTGAGCCCGAACAGAGAATGTGTCCCAGGGGATGCCATGCCAGACTCCAGATCATTCCTTCATGGGCCATTTCCATTCCACCAACCTCCTTCTCAACCCTGATGCATTAAAAAAAACCAAAAATTAATCATACACAGCTGAATATCTCCTGCAGCTACAACAGAAAACTTTTGCTATGCAGTTGGTGTTCATCCTCTATCCCATGTTTTGTCAAATTTAAGCCTCTGTCATTTCTCTACTGGGGGAGCTGATTGTTCCCAGTGGTTTTAACAGGCAGTTCTGTAATGAGGGATTTTTAATTGTACATTTACAACCAAAATAATTACAGCACCTCAGAACAAGCCTTAAGAAACTAGGAGTTTCAACCATTCATCTCAGCACATGGCTGGTTTGGGGCAAGCAATTGTATTCTTTAAAGGACATTTCTACAGGAAAACTTCTTCATACCTGAAGCACAGTAACAAATTCCTCAGGTACAGAAAAAAGCTATTATCATAAATATGCATTCAAAGGGGAATTTTGTGTTTAGTCTAACAGCCTGCACAAGTGACCAACATCTTTCCAACGTGTTCCAAAATGCCACGTACCCAACGTGCCAGAACAACAGGGACCCGTCAGATCCTCCGCTGGCAAACAGCCCTTCGTGCACGGGATGCCAGGCCACAGCTGAAACACACAGCAAGCCACCAGCACAAGGTATAACACCAGGATTCCTCATGAATGGAGAGCATTTTAATTTTTAATCCAAGCTTAATAATAACAATCCACAGAAGAAAACGACTTCTGACCTGTGGCCTCCTTCTTATGGCCCCTGAAGACCTGAAGCTCCTCTTTCAGGTTCCGGATGTCGAAGAGCTTGCAGAGGTGGTCACGAGAAGCTGTCAGCAGCCAGTTGCCATTGAGATTCAGCTTCACCTCCATCACTGTGTTTTTATGAGCATGGCTACAGGCAGAGAGAAAACAGAAGCAGATGGTTTGTCCTGAAACCGATTTCTCAGACACAGATAAAGATGTGGCATTTGCCAGATATTCAGGTCAATAATGAGGCAGCTCAGGCTGCTGCAGCAGAACCCTGGGGCTTTCTGTGCAAAGGCCCTATGCTCCTATCCTGGTCTGCTGTACTTTAGAACAAGGGGCAGCACTCACTGAGACAGCATCAGTTACTGTGCATCTTCTACTGCAGCATAAGAAACTTTTCATCAGCCAGATGAAACACCTCACTCGTTTTTCCCTGTCTCAGTCTGAATGAGTACTGTGTGACTAGATTGAAGAAGGACAAAGTAAATTTAAATAACGAATATTAAAGTCTCCATTTTCCACGAACAGACTTGTCTTCATCTAACTTCCAGATTTTCTGGCACAGCTAAAGCACCAGCCTTAGGTTCGAGGCAACTGTGTATGGCTGAAAAGTTGTGAGGAAAAGAGCTAAGAAGGGAATGAAGAAAAAATTGTTTTATAAAGTTAGCTTATATTTGAGCAAATCAGAAGTCTATGGGTAAGAACTTACAGTGTGGCAAGGCTCTGGCCAGTCTTTGGATCCCAGAATTTGATGGGCTGTTGGCTGTCTTTACTTCCTGAAACAACTAATCCCTTTGTTGGATGCCAGTCAACACATTTCACATCTGCTCCATGTCCTGTTCAGAAAACAAAAATTATCTGTTCTGAGATTTCACTGAAAAGACACTGAAAAATTACAGGGTGCACACCTTGTAACTAATGTAAAAGTGAATGAAAAACATCACATAGCACAGGTTACAAAACATAAACTAAATAAAATCTCTTCAAAGTTATTTAGCTTGCCTTCCTTCCCACTAATTAATGGGAACATTTTCTCCTCAGATTGTGCCCTTAAATCCAGCTCACTGGAAAAATTATCTAAGACATTTCTGTTTAAATTGGTACTTTGCTTTAGGCTTTGGCCCTATACAATTTCACAGTACTTTAAATGTAACACTGATGAAGCATTTATATGGAGGTGGTGAGGTAAAATGATTCCATGACACTTCATTTTCAGTGAAAAGCTGTAGAAATAGAAAGCAAATACCCATCTGATCCTATCCTATCAGTACTATCCTTCTGCTGTCCTGTCAGAAAATAAGCAAAGAAATTAAATAATGGATCTGAAAACTAAATTAGTATGTGATGAAAAGAAACCTTATGAGATGTGATCTCTTAGCAGTTTACAGGGATTCAGCTTTTCCCAGTGCTTAAGAGTTAGCAGAGAAAAACCCTTGTGATGTAATTTCCTTTTAAATTGACTGACCTTGAGAGAGAATCAGTGCTGTTCAGATGAGCTAAAATACATTAAAAAAAAAAAAAAAGAGGCAAAAAAGCCTGTTCCTGCTGCATGACAAAATGAGGTTTCTGAGGTTACCTACAGGAACTCAGGGAAGAAATCACAAAAAATAATTTCTTTCTCCAATCTCTCTCCACACCAGCCCACTCCAAGGGAGGGCCAACAGTAATAGTCCATTCCCAGAAAATGAGGCAGCAGGCAGTAACTGAAGGAAAAAGCAATTTGAGAAGGGAGGCTCTGCCTGCGACACGAAGGCACTGAAGTCAGAAATTTGAGAAGAATGGCACGGGAGAATGGGAGCACACTCCACCAAAGACTAAGGATTCCCATCAAGCCACACAGCTCCCACACAGACTGCTTTGCTACACAGTGCAACACCTAAGCTGAAAGCAGCACGAGCTGTCTTAATACAGATCTCACTTTGACAAGCATCAGTTGAAATTCTCCTGAGGCCACGGAAAAATCAGATTAGAATTGAAGCCTTTATGAGCCCTGAAATCACAAGATTAAAAGGATAAAAGGGGGTACTGTTTATGGAAGGATCCCTCAGGTGCACCTTTGGCAAAATGCACAGCAGAACGCACGCGTGATACAGGGCTACAACACTTCTACAAATTTAGCAAATTGGCATAATTGACAAGAATCCCTAATTAGAAGTACTGTTAATGAAGTAATTCCCGCCTTGGTTTGGCCTCCTACTGAAGCCTCCCCCTTTCTCCCAGCCCCACAATGTTTCTGTATACATACATGGCAAAGTAGAAGAGGGGCCTTGGTTCAGAGATTAAAACAGGATTCCAGGAATGTGTCTAACAAAGTACTGAGTGCTAGCTAAGAAACTATGTAATTTAATACGTAAAATAAAATACTAAATAAATAAATACTAAATAAATACTAAGTAAATACTTAATAAAAATACTAAACATACTAAAAAAAAAACTACAGAGCTAAGAATATATGAAAAATATATAAAAAGCAAAAATATTTTGGCACAGAATAACTGAAATACTTGTGTCTTAAAACAGAAGCAAGTTGATAACACACAGAGTACACTCTCAAGTGAGTGCAACTTTCCTCCTCTCTGGAGGAAAGGACAGACAGGGAAGAGGTTCTTGACTAAAGAAGAAATTAATCCAGCCTTGGGAACAACTTCCAGAACTGACTGACAACACAGATGAAGGAACCCAGCTCCTCCCCAGCACAGCAGTGAGAATTGTCTTTGGAATATGCAGAATTTCAGAGAAGAGCAGTATCCTCAAGGTGCCAAGACCACTGGTGTGCTCTGGGCTACCAACACAGAGGCACTCTGAGATGCTGTGCTTCCTTCCTTTCTGGCTTTTCTAATGCAGAAAGAAGTGACAGGCACTGTCTGCATCTGCTCTGCCGAAATCTCTCGACTAAACCACGAAGCTGAATGCTGAACCAATCTTGCTTCCCAGTGTTTATTTGGAAGGAACAGCTCAGCCAGCAGTAAGGGAGAAAGTGCTCCTCCTCCACGGTGGTGGGGAATCCACGCTGGCCAATTTCCAGCTAAGGATGCTCCGTAGGTAGTTCCTCTCATGCAGCCCCCAGTTCAAATTTTAATTTTGAACTNAATTTTGAACTGGAGATTTTAATTCAAGGGAGATTTTAATTCAAGGGAGATTTTAATTCAAGGGAGATTTTAATTCAAGGGCAAAACCAGGCCCTTACAGAAAAACACTCCATTAAAGTTAATACTTGGTTGAACCGTACGAAAATGGGTTCAGACTAGAATACTTGAGTACCATCACAGATGGGAAATAAATAAACAAAGCCCAGCAAAACTGTAACAACCCCTGTCCACACGGACTGGAGCGACACCGGCATGGCTGCTCCTGAAATAAAGACAATTAGCCATGGAAAAGCACAGGGAGACAAAGGGCTAACTCTGCTGGATGGATGAGACTGCACCCAGAGAACAAGGGATGCTGCTGAAAGGCCACGCCTGGCTGAGAGCTCAGCCTGTGCAAGGCCCTGTTTAGGCTCTCCCTGAGTTAAGCCAGCCCAAATACAAATATGTGCCCTGAGAAAAGCGAGGCTTAGAACGGGCCCTCTGAAACAGAGGGGTGGAAGCAGCCACCCTTTCCAAGTCTTGCAAAGGGAGAGGCAGTGAGAGCCCCGGGCTGCTGGGCTCCCCAGGGCCAGGCCTGACAGGCCCGGAGCACGGAGCTGAGGGGCAGCAGAAGATGCCAGGACACTCAGAACTCGTAACCAGAGCAGAAAAATCACCGGGTGCTTATCAAAAGGCTTTTGGCTATCAGCACGTCAACACTGTCCATGGGGATCAGAAGAAATTCACAATATTTAAACCCCTAATCATGCAAATCTTGGTATGATTAAACAGGTAACTGGCGTTTCCTGCAGAGAGCATTTTCCCACCGAGGCGCTCCGGATGATGGCAGCAGAGGGGAAATTTGGGACCCTGGTTTGTGATGTGGCCAGTGATGGGCCCTGCCCTCAGCAGAGCCACCTCAGCCAAAGCTCGGCAGAAACGGGATCATCACCCACTTAGCTTTAGGTTCCTAATGCCAAGAAGCTTTCTCAAGAGAAAAGAAACCTCTCCCTACAACAAATATGCTTTAAATAAACTATTCCCCAGGGACGAGCTAACTCAGAACATTGACAAAACCAAAATAACTGAATAGCATCATCTCATCAGACCTTTCTTAATCTCTTTTGAAATGGAAGCAATTGTTGTTGTATATTGCTTTTCCTTCTTTCTGCTGATAGATGTGCACACTCTTATCCGTAATGAGACACATGATGCAGAAAACACATTTAAAATGACATTCCAGAGAAAAAGCTACCTCACAGATTTTATTTCACTGTTGTTTTCAGTCCTTAGTGTTGGGAATCAGCCTCTCCTCTGGTACAAAACCCCCTTGGTCCCCAGATGCCAAGCTCAGAAAACCTTAATTCATGCAAATCTCTGCAGTTTACATTCCCTGTTTGCTGACAACAGCTTTTGCTCAGTAATTTCAATAGTCACAAACACACACGTCTGCCTCTCTGGGCAGAGCTTCAGAGTGGGAATTCCTCTCTGAACTCCTGCTCCTTTGCATGGACCTTACTATCAATTCCCTGCCTTATAGGGATGCTTTCTGGATAAAGCAATTGAAATGTGTGAATTGTGTAGGAGCTGTGGAAATGGAAGGCCCATAAACCAACTAAAATCAAAGACTGAAGGCAAAGATTTTTGAGAAACTCAACTCAGTTAAACTCACGAGTGAATGTCTGAGCATAAACCTATACACTAACACCTGTCAGTTTTACTTACTACAATTTTTTCCAACCATTTAAAAATTTCGCAGAAAAATAAAGGCAGGTATAAGTAGCACCTTTAAAAAGAGCAGATACAAAAGTAGTTCCTTACTATTACCTTTCACATGCATCAGAGATGTTTTGAGTGCCCTTAGTCACAATGCTCTTAATTAAAATACTGACTGTTAGTACTTCTGGCCAATTTCTTTGAAGGGTTGTTCTTTAAAAGACACTAAACTTGGTATGCCTGGCTAGTGAAAGGCACACCAAGCTGTAATACGATTATGGTTAATGCTATTTGATCAAATAAAGTATGTCAGAAGTCTGAAAAAGTACGCATAAATTAAGGACACGATTTTTTCTCCCCCCTCCTCACACTCATTTCTGCATTTATGGCTTCTGAATTTAGCTTACAGCGTAAAAAAGTTGATTTGAATCACTGTCTCTATATTACAGTCTATATGATATCCAATATTTTATAATGCAACTGAGTATAGCAATTATAGAGATATCAGGTTTATTGCTGTAGCTTAACTTTTCTGTTTTATATTCTTTCCCCATGGGATGTGCCCCATTCTGAATGCACAGAAATTCAAAGAGAATTTTATAGAGGATATTGGAAAACTTAAGAGCTCCTACTCAGCAATTATGTGAATGCATACACACAAAGCTGCCAGTCTCAAGGCATCTCTACATTTTAACACCCATGTTCCAAAGAAAATGGATATTTCTAACTATTTATATTTTAAAGAATGAACACAATCATTTAACTGCAATGATACCGTTTCTCCTTGAGAATTCTATTTGTTAGGCTTTATTTTTTTTTAAGACATCTGGGTTTTTTATGCTGTTCTAAATGAGTTGTGTATCCCCCAGCTGGCCTGGTCAGATCGAAGCCTTTTTGTCACCACACTCTGACATTCACCCTCCTGTACCCTGAACCCCCACAACAACAACCACGGGGGCCTTTGCACAGGATTATCCCCACGGCATCTGCAAAGAAGCACGAGGTCTCACTGCCAACCAAGCCAAGGTTCTCCACCCCCAAAAAATAGAGGGCAAGGAAGAAAGGGCAGAAAAGAGACCTGCAAGTCAAAGATAACGGAAACGACCACGTTAGCAGAAAGGAATTCCAAGTTTTCCACACAATTCCCTTAGAATTTACTATCTGCCTCCAGCCTGTTAGGCAAATTGGATTATTCTGCCTGTTCCATTTTTAGGAAAGGCTTTTCAAACCTGACAGTTACCCCCTGCCCAGCAATTCTCTGCTTCCACGTACAGCTCACTTAGGGACTGAACACCTCCCACCCAAAAGAACCCGGCGCTGTCTCCATCCCACTGAGCAGGTCAGCCCTGAGGGTAGGCTGATATTTAATTCCAGTCATTAATCTTCCTTGCCCTATCAAGTGATGTGAACTGTCCTCATCCCAGGGGTGTCCTAGGAGCTCTCGCTCTTCCTCTCTGCTCCAAGAATGAACACCACAGAAACCTTCCCCCTACAGATGCACAGCCAGCTTGAGCTTTTTAGCATAACGTGGGAGGCTGGTGCATAATAAATTAAGGGAAAAGCTCCTTCCAGTCTTCGCTGGATTAAGAGGAAGCCTCCCACCATACTTTCAGATTCCTGTACCACAAACACAAGTTTTACTGTGCTTTGTTTGCTCAGTCTAGCTCTCTCCTAGTTCATTAAACTTGTTATCCAGAGAGACAGCAGAGACTGCAAGTTTTACTTTACCTACAGGGGATGTCTTCTGGATCCTTAGTATTCCACTAATCCAGCAAGAGAATGGGACATAATTCATCTCTGTTTAAAAATTTACAAATAATTTTCTTTTTTTACACCTCTATAATCATAATTTCTTCCCATACAAGAGCTCTTGTAACAGGACAGTTTATCATCTGTGAAATCAGGAGGTTAAGAAACAATAATAATCACTACACACTAATGAAACAGGTGTGGATAAACAAATTACTTTCCCCAACATTACCCAGAACAGGTACTCGGTGTTCCCATAAATGAGTTTAGAATTTGTATATGCTAGTCCCAAACTTATACCACTCACTGAACAGTCTGAATTCTACAAAACCCTAATGAACTGACAAAAAAAGGCTAAATTTAATGCTAATTGTGTGTTTGCACAGCTTGGTAATGGTAAATGCACTGTACAGAAGAATGAATAAAAGTTGTTATATTCCATGTAATTACCAGTAAAGGCAAGTAGCCATCTGAATTCTTTACATCTGGGGAAATTCAATGTAAGGATTATCTTCTGCAGGGGCTTGCTTACAGCAAGGGGAGGAAAAGCAGCTGAGGTCCAGGACCTGGTCATGAAGGGTGAAGTTTTTAGGTACATACAAGGTAAACTTAGAGGGATTGTTTAAATTCTTCAGCTCACTGAGGCTGAGCATCTCCCAAAGCTGAAATGGATTATTTTGAACAGGAACTGAAGATCTTGCAAGTACAGCTCTGTGGTGTCAGCTCCATGTTTTTTAATCATTGAGTATGTTCAGGCTAGAGAGTCCACAAACACTCTGAAGATATCTTTCCTTTTAGACATTATTTTTTTTCCCTAATTCCTGAATTTCTTTTTGAGCTTTATCATTACCTACACCTAATCAGGTTATTTACGCTGTAAAACATATCAGGACAAAACAAGTCTGACTGAGACCAGCATCTGTTTAACATTCTCTTAGTGAGAACCAAAAAAATCAATTAAATATGCATGTTTCAAAATTTCTAATCGTAAGACACAGTAAAGTCTTCTCTAGATTAACCACAGATAACTATCACAAGTTATTTTAGTATGCAAAAATATTACTAAAATGTCACTAATTTTGCTTAATCAGCATCCATATATTTTAACTTACCAATTTTATATACTTAATCACCTGTTTATATCATTAAGAGCAGCTCTGTTAGAGAGCTCACCCATGTGATGACGCTCAGCTGCAGCACAATGCTATACTGCAATCCAGCAGTCTTTATTTCTAATTAAAAAGTCAGTACTAATCTTAAACAAAAAAAGCCATCAGAAAGCTCAGAGCTAGCTCAGGAGAAATGACAAAAGGGCAGAAAAAAGGGCAGAAAAAAGGGCAGAAAAAAGGGCAGAAAGTGTGAAAAGAGACGATATAGCACACTGAAACTTCCAACACCTCCTTACTGCAAATAGAAATGCCAGTGCTTAGCAGCAATGCAGCTGAATTCAAGCACAAAGCCAGGTTTTCCTCACAGTTAAATTATTTATGAAAGGCAGACTGGAGTCTACTCTGCACGCAGGCACAGTTATCTACTAAAATTCTCATTGCATATTATTTATGATTTCTTTGCATGTACTTATCAGAGAGTTAAAAGGGAGGTTTTTTAATTGCAAAAGGTGGCACTTTTTTTTTTTTTTTCTTTTTTTTGCTGTTTACATTACCTGTAAAGTAGCTGGGACTAGATGTTCTGTTCTGTTAAAAAATTAGCCAGCCTACTTTGAAAGCAGCAACACACTTGCTTTTTTCATTGACAGAAAATATTTATTTACAAGGGCATTTACATTTAATGATAAGAAAAATACCGTACAAGAAACAGCAAAAATGAACAGCAATTTTAAAAGAAAAACTCTCATGCTTCAGAACAGTAACAGCTGACAGGAGCCAACCCCCACTCCCTCAGGAAGAGTGTCCCACAGTGTTCTACTGCTCGTTTTTTGGCACTTTCCTTTCAAGTACCTGGCACTGGGCACTGGATCGGACGAGCCTGCACTGCCTCTAAGGAGGGTTGGCTGGAGCCACCAGACAGGCCTGACCTCATCTAAAGCCAGCCTGGCACAGAATGGGGGAGCACAGAGCTGGGGAGCACCCAACGGGCACGGGCACAGCTGGGTCCCACAGTGGAACAACGTGGGGTCCTTCCAGGCCAGGAGAAGCAGATGAGAAATTCAATTATTTTGTCAATCCCGAGGCTGTGGTTTCCATAGCTTTGTGTCTGGGTACAGAATCGAATTGCTGGGCAGCAATTTTATAAAAATAGATGGAAGTATTTTTCACATTAAAATGTTCCCTGTCCAGTCCTCCAAATATGAACTGAACAAGTGTTTGGGAGTCTGCCTACAGCCTGTAGCATCAACTTCAAAAAAGCCAACCCAGAATAAATGAATTTGATTAGCATATCAAATAATAGGAAGCCTCACAGTGACAGTTCATGTCGAAGTAACTACTGACCAGTCAGAACATACACCTGTATTTCATGAATCAAGAACAAAGTGGAGCCTGAGTTAAGAACTGGTGCCTGAAGCCAAGCTCCCAGGAACTGATGCCACTTTGAGATGAACTGAACCCAGAGTAGCTTCAGGGGGATCTTCTAAACACAAATGAAGAAGTTAGTTCTGGTCAGTAATTCCTGCAAACGGGGACTGGGGGTGGTCACCTGCAGCCAGCAGGGAGCCAAACCCCCCAGCCCTTCCACCAGCACACTGCTGTCCAGCCTTGGCCCCTGACACCTGGGTGACACCAGTAGCAAAGCCAAAGCTTGAGAGTTTTACTGAAGCTACAATAATTAATGTAAAGAAGGAATGTCAAAACCACAGTATCGATGGAGATGTATTTTTAAATTAACTTGAAGCCAATAAAGAAACTTTGGTGCGTCCTAAAGCTCAGCCTGGCAGTTTAGTTAACGGAGGGGAGGGGAGGGGAAGGCAATCAGGGCAGACACTGTGGAGTTTAGTATCTCCTTACCTCCAGCTCTCTGCTTTGACCAAAATTTCAGTCAGGGTTCTAAGTGGTAAAGTCAGATTACTCAGCTCCCAGCTCTGGGAAGAGAACAAAGACTTCCAGAAAAGCTAAGAGTAACCATTAGTAATAATTTCCAGTAATGATTTCCTTTAACATCCTGCTGGATGTTCATTTGAGTTCTGCTGGTGATCATGGCTGTTGCAATAGAAAAGAACAGCCCAAATACCCAGTTGAGAGGTTAATCCAAGTTTCAAACCCCTGTGTGGCCACACGAGCAGAGAATTCTCTCTGCAGGCTGCTAAAAACTATGAAAAGTATTTGCAGATCTCAGTGAAAGAAGTTACAAGAAGTCTTTTACTGCCATATAACTTGATATACCCTTCCTGGCAAGTGAACCCAGAATCTTTTAATAAAAACACCCAACACAGAAGGACTATGAAGATCTCTCAGTCAACCTGATATTCTTAAACTGGAAGAACAGCTTTCAGTGTGTTTCCATGGTTAGGATGACAGGGCAGGTTCCTACCTTTTTACATCCCATTGAGAGAAGTATTATCAACATCCAGTCAGCCAAGGAAATTACTTCTAAAGACTGGAGAGAACCAGATGAACACGTGTCCAGCCAGGTGCTCACTTCAAGGGACAGCACTTCTGCAGGAGAGCTATTTTTTCTTCTTGCCAACCAAAAAATACACGTAAGCTATTTCTGACAGTTCACTATTACAAAGCATCTCCAAGTTACGAGCCCATTATCATTTCAAGCAAAGAAATCCTGAGTTTGGGTACAGAGAAGATGGGGAAAACGATTTTCTTTGGTTCTAGGGCAAAAACTGCATGACTGACAATACTTTCAGCAGTATGTGAACAGCAGCAGGCCTGGGGTGAGGTGAGGGGGCTGACAGAAAGATTATCAAACTTTATACAGGCTGCAGGAAAAGATTTGTGTCCGTCAATAATGCAATTAGCAAGTGTAAAAGATGCAAGAAGGGATGTGAAGACAGAGGGTGTTCAGTTTGCTTTTTGCAGTAACACCAAGGCTGAGCAAACTGGGAAGCAGCAGGTCTGCTGAAATAAAACTGCTGGCCCAAAGCAGAGCACTGACTCACAAAGCACTGCTCTGAGCAGACAGAATTCTCTTCTCAAGCAGAAAGAGCCAATTTTCAAGCAACTGAAATGCAAAAGGGCTGAAAAATTATGGGGACAGAAACCCATCCAGTGAACAGAATGCCATGAACTGAAACCAAAAAAAAATCTGGCATGTAAGGATCACAAATAGTATCACACTATTTATACAGTCAGGTCCAATTTAGTTGTGATCTTGGAGGAATCTCTAACGAGGAAAAACACAGCCAAGTGAAAAAAGTAACTATCTCAGTGAAAAGGTGTAACTGAAATGCAGGAGACCAAAAATGATGAATAGTGTTACAGAAACCCAAGAGAGAGAACCCCTTCGTTTGAAATTTTAAGCAGCAGAGATGAGCTCAGGTGAGACAGAAAGAAGGAATGTTTTCAGAGTCCTACTTTAAATTTCTGCACCATCAGTGCTCTTAGTCCTTCTCATTTTCCTGACTTTCCTATATCACCACCACACTCCCAGTCCTCTCTTTCTTGCCAGCTAAAAATTCTGAAATTTAAGAAAATCTTTTCCTCTTTCAGATTTAAAAATAACACTGCAGTTCCTAATGAAGTAGAGAAATGCAAATATTTTTTATTTCTGTTTCAATTCTTAAAATAGGTCCCTTATTCAACAACTGTTTTGCAGTGTGGCTGTACAAATATCTATGAAGCTCTCTCAAGTTCAGTGTGTGTCCCCATGTAAAATTTTAAATTCTACAAGCACATGAATGGATCCAAAATAAAGCTCTTCCCATGTGACTGAACAGAGAGACAGGGAAAAATATGATGTTCAAAACTTACCAGGGATTTTGTGCAATAAAACCTAACGAAGAAAGGGAGAGATGTCAACAGGAAGAAATGGGATAAAGCAATCCAAATAATACTTAAGTAACTCAAATATATCAAAACCAGGGGGAAAAAGTATGGAGAACAAGTAAAGATAACATCTATGGTTATGAGGAGAAAGGCAAAGGGGCCCATCACCAGTTTAAGTGGGTGCACAAAGTGCTGGAATTTGTGGCAAATCCTGTCCTCACATTCATTTACTAATGTCACATGCAGACGTGCACAAAACGAGAGAGATGCGATTTTTAAGGTGCAGGGGGAAAAAATGCTGCTACTAACTTCATAATCAAAAAAAAAATAGGTGTTTCTATTTTCATTTTTATCATTACCTACAAAAATAAAACCCCAAACCAGGTGTCCTGTGTGAACACATTAAGAGACTGAAGTTCTTTCAAGACCAGGCCAGAGGATACCAAACTCATCCCACCACATCAGGTTATGGCTACATGAAACACTTCTTCAAACCCTGTGCTTCTGGAAATCATCACCAGTTAAAATTTATTTTTTCACTGCCGACCTCAGAGGAGTAAAAGCATCAGACAAGAATATTTTTTCCCTCTGTGATGCAGGTTTATGACTGAATTTGTATTTGAATCGACAGGGACGTGCACCCAGCAGTGTGTCACAAATTCCCCAAATGAGATACAGAAATGATGCAGAATTTGGCAGGAAAGAATCCTAAAAGCTTACTGCAACTGTGACTGCAGTGTTATGTTCATGAAGTAATCAGAACTTCCACAGGAAAAGTGTTGGTTGGAACAGGAAAATTACTCCTCAGAAGCAGAGAAATAGTCCAATTCCAATAACAGCTCCTGGTTGTTATTGCATACCCTTCCATGTTAGCACCAGACACAACTGTCTAATCTTTCAAAATGAAAAATTTCCTATTAGAGAAACAGAAACTTTGTTAGTCAAAAATTCTTACACTCAGAAGAAAAATAAGTTAGTCTGAAGTACTTCTTGAACTAAATCTATTGTAGAGCTTTAAAAAAACCTTCCAAAATTTTTATTAAAAAAATTCTAGGGAATACATAGAGCCAAAATTCTAGAGAATACATAAAAAGTCAAATGATGTGGACAAAAGAATCCAAGACAGAGAATGTCCACCTAAGGGCACACAGAACAAAAAAAAGAAGTTTGACCACATCTTCAGCAACACTGAAAAAAAAGGAACTTTCT
>VYZQ01032842.1:811-38766 GCA_013400655.1 Mystacornis crossleyi | reverse complement strand
AGAGTTATTGAGAATCTCAAAACTATGTTCCCAGATAACAGTTTAGAAATAAAAGGCTGGGTTTGGGTTTTTTTCAGGCAAAAAAATGGTCAGTCTGATATATTTTTAAAAAAAAAAAAAAGGTCTACTGATATATAGTTTTATATATACTGATTCAAGGCAGCAATTTGTAATCTGTACAAAGGAAGTGGATTAAATGAAGTCACCTCTCTAGATAACTCAGGAAACTAAGTCAATGGAGCCTGATTTCCCTTTCATATCTGTGGTATTCACTNTCCCACAACTTCCAGTGATTTCCCTGGGGAAAGATTTGGAATAAAAGCCATACAAAAGTTGCTTACTGCACAATTGGGGAACTGCTTGATACCACAGGGAGGTAACATGAGGTAAGAATCAAACGTAACAGTTTCATTTACATTAAGTCATATCAATTTTCTCCAACTGTTTCAGAAAGTCAGTGCAACTATCTGACAGAATATGATTGTTGCAAAGTAAATTATACCTTTCATGTTCTTTGGACAGTCAAATACCAGAGGGTTTTCTGTCAATTATATGGTATCGCAGATGTACATCCCAAATATGTCCATCTATCTAACAAAAAGAAAATAATATACAGCTGAAAAACACTCTTCAGAGCGATCTTTAAGTAATACATAATATATAGGTCAGTCTAACTGCAGAAATAACTGCTCAAAAGATTGGCGTTCATTAATGCGCTACAGAAGTTTCCACAATACAAAACGGGGCTGCACTAATTGGCTGATTGATTCAATACCAAGTTAAAGTAGTTAATTATTCTGAAAAAGAGTTATTTTTAATGCACCTGAAGCCTTCCAAAACTATTAAATTTTATTTGCCTGGACCAACCTCCCGTTACTTTGACTTTCATTAACTACCTCTGTAGGCACTTAGAGAACACCAAAACTGTTGGTACATTTTTGTTTTTATTTGTAACAGAGGTTGAGTTGTGACTGCGGACATTCTTTAATTCATTTATAACACAGGAAAAACAACAAAACCAGTAGCAACTTCCTTTACCACTACTAAAATTCAGAATACTGTAATTCCTGCCACAACAGCAACAGCTTTGATTCCAACACTCCAGCATTACAAACCAATTAACACCAATCTCCCCTTCCCCAATTTCTGCATTTCTGCTTAACCTCTCTATCTGACACATGGAGTACTGTACATTCAATGAGGCATGAGGAAGGGACGGATTCTCCTTGATGAGATTCACAGATACATCCTTAGGTATTACAGAGTCCATATTCAAACCACTCTGTCGGAGTTGTGGGAAACATCATGAGATATCTACCAACACATTTCCAATCTTCCAGTGCACTTTCAACTGTGGTAAATGAAGACCTGCATGAAAAAGCAGCAAGAACATCATGGGAAAGTTCATCTTATTTGTGAAATCAGTCACCGAAGATAGAATGGAAAGCCTGGCTGACAGAAGACAGTGTCAAAGTTTTTCTTCTTAAAGCTCCTCACAAGTCTAAAATGGAAAATGGAGAGACACAATTCAGACAGGCTACAGGTGTCAGTAGGAACTCTGTTTGCAGCCATCAGGATCAAGATGGGCGTTCCCATTCTGAATGCAGTGCAAGGTACTCGGTATTTCAATGCAGGCTCTAGGGCAGCACTAGGAAATTCCACCACAAGTCCTGCACACTGGGACACAAAAGACCCCACATTGCTCACCCAGACCCCAGACCTCAGGCAGAGGTGCCCAGATAGGGGGCAGAAAAGCACCACTGGAGCTGTTCCAATCAAGTAGTTTTAGAAGTCAAAAAGACCAAGGCCCTTGAACTCACATGTGCCGTGGACACCACGGCAGAGCTGCACAGCTCCCAGCTCCAGCAAGTTCATGCCAGATTTTTGGCAGGGTGCAGCTCAGCAGGGACCATAGCTTGGCAGGGCCATGGAGAGCTGGAGAGCAGCATTCCCACAGCATCCCCCAAGCAGTGAAAAACAGCCCTGAAATGGAGCCCTGGGCCATGGGTGGGGTGGGGAGGCTGCTCAGGGCCACTGAGGGCAGTTGGTGCCCTGAGGGTTGCAGCCACTCAGAACTGGCCATAACTTCTGTAAGATTTGATAATAATCACAGCTTGTGAAGAATGCAGAAAAAATGTCAAGCAGAGAACATATAATGGATTTACATCACCATGGAGAAGACAAATTTCAAATCAGAAATAACCAGCATACAAAGCAACCCTGGTCCAGGTTAAGGCCAAGGACATCTGTCTGTTGTTACAAGAAACTGCTCCAACATTTTAGAATAGTTTTACTGGTTTACTGCCCTTGAGTCACACAAGTCCTGAATCACTGGCAAGTAAGGAATGAACAGATAATACTGCAGAGAGATTCAGAAGGTACAAGGCAAACATGAAAAATAAAAAGAATTAAAAGAAAAAACACCCTCTCAGCTGCAGTCATTTAAGTAGGAACACCACAGAGAAAAGCTCTTAAGTGCAAATCTTTCTTATTGCAGTGTTACTTTCAGTGGCACATGAAACAGCAATGATAACAGGCTCAAAAAAAACTTTGAAAATAAAGTTAAAAGATACATGTAACTTAAAACTAACATCTTTTCCTACACAGAAAGGTTAAATTGTGGGGTTGACATTTGCATTTGTTACGTTGTCAATGTTTCCTGCCTATCAGCCTATGTACAAACAATATCTAAAGATGTCATCTACATATTTATACCAAAGGAGTTTATGAACAAGACCTGTCAGTATATTTTAACACCTTTCCAAAACGTCAGCTTTCATCAGGTATAAACACAACATGTTTAATTTATTAGTTTGGTTTAATATAAAAAGTTGACAATCATATGTCACCATAACTATTGATAAGGTAAATAAGGACTACAGGAAAACGTCAGAAAGTTATTAAAATATTTTTCAGCTTCCTGAATCAAATTGGATTTATTGGCTTTTCTCTGTCAATAAGTGCATCACACATTTTTCTTCGTATGGCTATCTTTGAAGTGATGTGTCCAACAGCGAAGTTTGCAGACAGACTATATATCCTGGAGAATCTGAATTTTGCTTTGACTTTTTGGGCCAGGGGAAAGGACTTTGTTAATATTAAAAAAAAATTAAAAACAACAACTGAACAGAAACACACAGATTTGTTCACCTATATTTAAACATTTGTCAAAGATTTCTTTTTCAAAAATATACTAAGCCTCATAAAAGGTAAAATACAAGGCAAAAGAAACTTTGAATACAACTCCAAAGTTGAGCAAAGCAATACATTTGTTTCCACTTTACACAGGAAGTGCTTGATTCAACTCCCTCAAGATTGCTACTACCAAAGGTCCACCCTCTTTCTTTATAATGTCAGGAGAAAACTTATTCTCGCTTCTTTCTAGATACTTCCCCCGAAAATGTAACAAGAGGGCAGCACAGCCTCATTTCAAGAATTTCATCTCCCCTACCACTATACAGCCAAATACCTCATCAGTGAGTCACTCCAGCCAGAATGCAGCAGCTTGCACTAGAGGGGGAAAAAAGGGGCCTTTATCTGAATTCGATAAACTCCACTGTATAGATTAGTTCAAACACTCCTCCCAAGCCACACTCAGGCCAAGTCACAGCCAGAGGCACAGAAGTGTTTAAAGGCAGGGGGACCAGAGAACAGACAGCTGTCCTTGCTGGAAAAGGCTTTTCTTCAGCCAGTCCGACTCTACACCTCAGAATTAGATAAAGTGAAGAATTTACTATCATACAACCAAGCTCATACTAAATCTGATACTATGGACATCATGAACCATGGCATGGCCCAGTCCAGCCTCTTAACTAATTTGTAAGACATACCTGGCAGGGATAATGATAGTATTTTCTTAGAATTCACCAGACATGCTAAATGTGCCCTCAAAGACCTGATCTGGATTTCCTGTTGCTAATTTTTGTGGGATTTTACTAATTCATGTCATTTCTGCATCAAAATCACAAATGCAGTGAGTATAGATGGGGACCCAGGTATGGAATATCAGAAGTACCAGCCACTACTCCTTTGTTGCTTTCAGAAATTTAGTGCCGAAGACCTTGAAAGAGGATTGGATATAATGGAAAAAGAGGCTTTGTTTTTCTGTTCTTACGACAAGAAGGTGAAAGAACTGACACATGATCCACCACAAGTGATCTTTATATACTAAACAAACTCACTGAAAAGAAAATTTCCAAAAATGAAAAGTAGTCCCAATTTATTAATAACCATATTTAGTTATGCTTATTAGCCATAGGATTATCCAGGCCCAGCCCTGGGAGTGTTCAAGGCCAGAATGGATGGGCTTTGAGCAACCTGGTCTGGTGGAAGATGTCCCTGCCCATGGGAAAGGGAGTTGGAACTGGAAGATCTTGAAAGTCCCTTCCAATCCAAACCATTCTGTGATTCTATGATATTTCAGGCTACAGAAATACCTGTCCTGGTTTCCTTTGTCTGATATAGGGTACAAAAAAGGGAATGGAAATTTTCACAGGGTCCAAATTTTTCACAAAGGGAGGAAGGACCTCAAAAGGAAGTTTTGCTCCAAAAGAATACATTTATCTACATCAGGAGCATGTTGGAGTTCTTCCACTATTTTTTCTGTAGTGTACACGATTTCAGGTTTTATTGCAGAATAGATTTGGGCCAGTTCTTAGATCAAACATCTTCTCTTCAACATGGTTCAAAGCTGCCTGAAACACCAGTATTTTGTTCAGACCCTCATGTCTGTTCAGTGCCCACCCGAAATGGAGTTTCCAGTTCATTTTCCTGAAAAAGCAATTCTATTCAGACTCACATGCAGTAAGTGAGGAAAACTGGGGGATTTTGTCCAAGCAAACACCACCACTGTACAAGAAGCCCCAGATAGGAGAAAAATCCTTAGCTAAGACATTTTTTCAAACATACAAATGGCTTGGAAACTGGTTCCATATTATCAGAGAAGGGAACTCAGCAGTTCTGACCTTAGCAACAGAGTACTTTATAGGTACAAATTAAAAGTAAAAACTTTTAA
Source organism: Mystacornis crossleyi (assembly GCA_013400655.1). NCBI lineage: Eukaryota > Metazoa > Chordata > Aves > Passeriformes > Timaliidae > Mystacornis > Mystacornis crossleyi. The sequence goes on along the minus strand of VYZQ01032842.1, from coordinate 33,752 downwards.
CATTTGCCCCAGAAAGAGAAACAAAAAAAGGAAAAGGGAAAATGAGGAGAGAAAGGAGCAAATTTTCCTTATGCTCATTCTAAAATACATGCATTTTCAACCAAGCTCTCTACAGGGCACAAGTGCTGAGCCACCGATCTGCATTGCTGAATGCCAGACATGTAGCTCATGAATGGAAAAAAGAGACTTAATAACACGTTTGAAAGTGACTCCAAGTATGGGTCAGGAGAAAGATGCAGCCCAGGTGCCTTCAACTGAAATAAAGATCTAACAGGAGGACAACATGACAGAAGGTAAGAAAAAGACAAAAGGAGCACTAAGGGCTTAAAAAGGCTGAGAAAGCAATTCAGGTTAGCAACCCCTAACTTAATCCTGACCTTTCTGTAACTTTTTACCTTGATTTCGTTGACTGAACTAACTTTGTGGGAAGCTTACACAACTGAACCAGAGAGTCTGATTTCTCCTGAAGACTGGGCAGAAAGAAGAGGGAATCACGTGGTCACTTGGGGGTATTAATGACATTGAATTATGAAACTATACAAAACAGTCATTACAAATCAAACATTTTCTTTTGATTAAAAAAATACCAGCACTGTGGTTAAGACCCTGTCTTAGCATTATTAGTTTTACTCCCAACCACGTTAATCCTGGATAAATGCTCCTCCTTTTTTAAGGATGCTAGAAATTTTAAAAGAAACATATAACATGAAAACCTGTAGTTTTAAAGACAGCTGCTAATGGAACAATTTATAATACTGACACTAACCTGTATTTCTTTACCAAATAAAAATTATCACAAGAAGCACATTAACATAACAACTCAGTTCTTTGCATAGTTCTATTTAGTTAATACTCATTACAGTACCAAAGAGCTGTAGTCATGGGTGAGAAATCCCTTTATGCTAGGCACTCCACAAACGGGGATCCCTGTGACAAAATATCTGCAGTTACATGACCCAAAATACCAACAGCATCATAACGGAAAGTAACTTCCCAGATTTTGAAAGAAGAGAATTTGTTTTGATATTAATGCAGTTATACTCTCTTAAATGAAATATTAAGTATCACTTTTTTACTGGTTGGTGACACAACCTAGCAAAAGTTACAGTTCGATTTAATAATGGCTCAAATCTTCTACTCAGGAATAAGTGAAAAGGAAGGTGTTAAATTCATAATGCAGGAGCATTCTCTAACTAAGACCCAAGCCAAGACCCACCAGACACAATACAAGCCTTTTCTTTGACTTGCCAGAATTCACATTTGAATCTTTAGTGAACAGGTACAAAGCCTGCAATTGCAATTCAGTGTTTTCCACACTGACCAGGAGGGTAAGTTGGCAAACACTACCCTTATTCATTCTAGTCTTAACTTCTCAGAAAAAAAAAAAAAAAAACACAAACAAAAAAAACTAAGGACATGTTGGAAAGTTGTGGGGGTTCCAAAAGTAAGCATAAATGCCACTCAATGGGAAACACGCAGAGCCCACACACACACTCCCCATTTTCTTTCTCTTTATACGCCAGGCACCAAATATTTAGCTAGCAAAACCCTTTTTTCATTACACACATCTAAAATGGTTAAATGTTACTATAGAGGGAAAAAATTATTCTTTTCTACTGCTGATCCCTGAAGCCACCTGCTATATTCCTTTTTACTATCTGTAATCTTTATATTTCTACTCTAATTTTCATTGATCACCACTTTTAGGAGTGAAACCTCTGTAGTATTCATTAAATATTGGAAAAGGCCTATTTTCCTAGCACTGGCACCCTAAAGGCAGTTTATAAAAAGCAAATGAAAAGTAAGGGAGGTGCTGTATTTGATCCACTTATTATAAATGTATACAAGCATTAAATTGTCAAATGTACAACTTTAGATCCTCTAGCCTTTGCAGGAATTTCATCCCTAACTAAGTAAGAATAGCAAGTTTAAATAGACTTTGTGGCCAAGAACCACTTTTTGCTGAGGTTTGTACAGCAGCTTTAAGGGAAGCTGGCTGTACTTGGGACAGATTACTAAATGATTGCAGAGTAAAAATAAAAAGCTACCAAACAAAAGAACAGAGATATTCACACTTTTTCCATATGTTTCACATAGTAAAGAACATTACTATTAGGAGGCAGAATCACTCTAATACACTTTCACCTCCATTTTTAAACTTTATATTCCTTCCTCACTAAGTCTTAAGACAGAAACAAGATGACATCTCCACTGCTATAAAAGTCCAGTTTTTTCTTAACCTCTGCTAGCCAGTTTTACAGAATCATAAAGTTTCTTCTGTATTTCTTACTGGTATGTTAAAAAGCACCAGCCTAGAGCACAAAATGGGAAGGTTTTTTTCTGAGACAAAACAGGATAACATTGTGTGGTTTAGTTTATAATACCATTTAAAAACATTTGCAGCTAGAAAATATTAAAGAAATGCAATATTTTTAAGCACTAATTAAAGTCTACTACAGAAGGGAACAGCATTCTATCCAACACTGAAGACATCTGCCTAAATATCTACTTTGTTCTTGGGTTAGAATTTGGGGGAGAGGTGGCAACAAAAATTTACCATTTGGTTTAGTAAGAAAAATTGGTAAGAAAAAAGGTGGAATTACTTGATTTTTCTTAAGAATCCCTGACACTTTCAAATTAATCTAAGATATTAGATATTCACAAAGGCTTCTTAATCAATTATAGTAGACTTCTTGAGAAAAGAGCCAGAAATGCAATTTAATTGAACCGTATTTCTATTGCACTAAATTTCAATATTCCATTTTTGGAAACTCAAGATCATAAAAACAAAACTATGCAAAACATGATACCTGGCAATTCTGATGTCTTGTAAAACACACAGAAGTTAACATGTAACTTCACTAAATCAGTGCCATGGAAAGCATCAGAGAGAAAGAGCAAATACATCCATCACTATTTCTTCATCTCTCTTATTAAAAAATCTAGAATTTATTTTCATGTACAAGAATTTGCAACTGGCACAGAAAAATCTGTACTATCCCAGTTAATATTACCATAAATCTACAGTCTGTCTCCTGCTATTCTGTGGCAAAGGCTTTCAGGAGAAACAAGGTAACTAAAATATTATTAGTACTAGGCGGAATATAATGAATGCTAGTATTTGTAATGTTTGACAACTGTTTGACAACCAGACATACAATGTATTCAGTTATGCAAAGAGGGTTTTTTTACACTCTAATATTTGCTTATGATGCAATGAGAATTTCAACAAGCATTTAATATGTAATGACCATATAAAATTTTCCCCTTGAATTCTGATTGAGAAAATATCAAGATAAAGAACAAACCTCTTGAAGTTGGGTAGAAATAGTTATTTTTAACAGCAGTGCTTCTATTTCAAGTTTCTCTTCATGGAAGCAGCAAAACCAAGCTGGCAAAAAAAGCTATTAACCACTTGTTTGCCAACTAATTTTTGACATGGGACAGTTAATCAGTCACAAATAAAAAGTTCACCATTTACCAGATGGCAACTTCACTATAAAGGGAAGCTATTTTTGACCATGGCAATTAGTCTTCTCATGTTTCAAACACTAAATTCTATTTTCACATTAATTTTTAAATCTATGTGGCTTTAACTTAAAATAAACTGTACATCAAAAGAATGGAAAATAAACAGCCAGGAACACAATTTGACGAATTGGATTTATTTAGTTTATTTAGCTAAACAGGGTCCATTGGATCTCTTTAATAGGCTGACAGTTGCACTGGGCTGGTTAATAAAACATTCAACACAGTATCTTCAGCCAATATAGAAATGCAAATCCCACCAGAAATATTTTATTCATGAAACAGTAATTTCAGTTACTACCAAAGCAAAAAAAAAAAAAAAAAAAAAANAAAAAAAAAAAGAAAGAAACTGAGGGAGAAAAAGGAGGGGGGGAAGCGACACCTGCTTTGCAAACAAACAGCGCCACCCAGCGTCACTCCATGGACAGCACACCGGGACATCGGGAACGGCTGGAATTAATCCTTCCCGTGTGAAAACGAACCTTCCCTCTATTTTTTATGATTTACCACTAGCACATGTCTCTCCCTATTCAGCACTGAAATGCAAACTAGCCTCGCTCTAGCTGGGGGAAAAAAAAGAAAAAAGAAAAAACGCAGTAACACATTAAGGAACTCAAGAGTGCAGTTCTAGCCTGAAAAGCAAACACGTTCAAACAGTGGGGGTTTTGCACAGTTTGTCTAATTTTTTTTTTTTAATCTTTACGTTTCTAACTCGTGATAGAAACAAAATCAAACTTCTGCTTAAATGAGTGCAGATGAGCAACACAACGAAGGGAGCATGAGATACACTGTTTTCTTCATTCATCATTGCCTCCCACACACCTATGTTCAACTACAGGACCTTTATTACTGCTGCTATCAAAAGCAGGACAGTGACAGCTGCTTCCTTTTGCACAACAGGTAGGGAGTGTCACTTGAGTAGAATAAGAAATCACTGAGGAAGTGGGTAACAATAAAGCCTTCCTCTTTGTGGGCCCCATCCCCAAAACCACCATTCACCTTCTGTATATGGAGTCAGAGTCTGTATATTACTCATCAGCTGGTTAGAAGTAATTCTGAGTGAACACGGTTTCTTCCACTCTCTTTTAGAAAGAACAGCAAACATACTTAATTCAACTATTTTGAGAAGTAGAAGTTTAAACATAGGAACCAAGTCCACGATAAACAGAAAAACTGCACTTCACTTGGGAAAGGCTGATGAGGACTGAAACCTGAACATGTCTACAAACTATCAGGTGAGAAAGATTGTTTAGTGAAAAAGGCAGGGCTGATATCATGCTGTATTTCTACTACATGTTCTAAAACACATTTTACAGAAAGATTTCATTCTGCCACAGACTACTTTTCAGTTTAATTTAGTAGAGAAACACTGTGTGTGTGAAGGGAGAAAGGGGCATGAATGCTCACAGTGCCCTGTATGAGTCATACGCCTTCCATTCATAGCCCGCAGCCACACACAAGAGTTATCAGACTCACCAAATCACTTCCTGAAAACACCTTTATTTGTAATCAGTCAGCCAAGTCTAAGCTACACAAACTAGTTTTTCTTAAAATCATGTGCATCACCTCCACCACAGCTTGCTGAAGGACCAACAAAGAGATGCCACAAAACTCACCAGTCTTGGCCCTACGTGTTAACAGATGAGACAGACACAGAATCTCCTGTGAGGGTCATGTTGGAGTTGGTTGAGAGAAGAAGCTAGTTAAGGAATTAGCTTTACCGACATGAAAAATTTGCTGCTTGGTTGCCCTCACCCAGCATATTATCTCTTTGCACACTGAATTATGAGATGCATAACACACTTACTGGTCAAACACGGGATGATTCTTTGCCAGCAATACCTACGGAATTACAAAGCCCAGGAGGTAAGGTGTGCTTCACTAGTCTGGCCTCTCAGGAATCCCAGCTAAGAAGATCATAACCCTTTAGGTTAATCACAAATTAAGCATATTAACTCCCATCTTTCACACTTTCCTCCACAGAAAAGCATCTCATCACTAGTTAATTCCATTATGAAATAAATATACTTGCATCTTCATACTTCCACACGAAACAATAAAAAGAAATTTAAGACATAAATAACTTAGGAAAAATTTTCTACAGGGGTTCTAAGTTATACCACTTCCTAATATTTCATCAGTTTAGGCCTTGAATGTTACCAAAAAAAAAAAAAAAAAAAGAGAGAGAGAGAGAACATTCTTTCCTGTATCACTTTTCCCCCATTTAAAATAGCAGCATTATAAATCAAGTAATTCTAAAAGGTCAAATGCCTCCACCTTCTTCCACCACAAACCCACCAGGGTGGAGGCACAAGTGAAAACAAGCCGGAGACAATGTGGAATTTGCCTCTATAGAAAAGAAGTTGGTCTAATGCTCAGCTGCAGTCAGGCAGACAAATATCATATCAGAAGTTATTAGAAAAGTAACAGAGGAAAAAAAACAGTACCTCTGTAAGGAGCAGTTTGAGTACAATGTAGAGGAGTGATTACTTATCTCAAGATGGTGACAGTATCTATAAAAATGGCAGTGAAGAAATTTTTGTTCACAATATGCTTTTGCAAAATTAGATTGTCAAAGTACACGGCCAGATAATTCAAATTCTTTCTTCTGAAAGTTAGCTCAATCTTGTGTGCATTAAAACAAATCCTCCACAGCCCCATTCAAAAGAGCTGTTTTACTTACACGGCGGAAAACAATCTGATTTCAGAAGTTTCAAATGTGTCAACAAGATCAGGTTTCCCTAAAGACACATGAACCTGCCCAGGCAAGGTTCTTGTGGACACCTGACATGTTGGCATGATGGATTCCCAGTTTCTAAGAACACTGTTGGGATACAACAATGAAGATATACACACAGCAGTTCCACACATAATTTTGTAATTACATAATTTTGTAACTACAAAGCATTATTGCACTATTTGCTTTATAAATCAAAATAATCCAGCAGCAACAGCTGAGCCTCTAAAGTTTTAGTTCAAACTGGAGACCTACGGAAGACTGGCCATAAAGATACAGCCAGCAACCTGTCATTTGACAAATGGTGTTCATTATGCTTACAGCCATATGATTGTTTGTCTGCGTAGGTGACTGAACCTGAAATGGGCGTAGTGGTAGTTGCAAAAAACAGCCAGAACATAACAGACACAGCTGAATGAGTTGTTCAGGTGAGCTTCTGGACTCAGGTGGTACTTGAGAGTCATACAAGAGAGCTAACTTTATCCAATGAAATTCCACTGCCTATCTCCTTAAATGTTTTTAAAGCTTAACAGCAGTTGAAATTTTAACAGTGATCTTAAACAGAACCTGCAGGAGGTATAAATTGTAAATATGTATCTTCAGTATTGACAGAAGCTATTGTTAAATGCCAAAAATGTTTAAATGTTTACACAAATTTTGTATGATGTATCTATTACCTGCAACTTCATCCCATCCCCCTTATTTTTTCTTTTAAAGGTTATTTTGAAAGTTAGAATTACCAAAATCAGTAACAACTCTGAGAATTTAAAAAGAATGAGATGTCTCCTGAACTGATAACAAATGCTACTTGCAAAATTGAAATTCTGTGCTGCTGACAGAAGAGAAACAGTTCCTATGTTGCCTCCTTTATTTGATGGCTATTTCTTCTTGCTCAATATGCTCATCTCATTTTCAATACTGATTGTGCAATATTCACTTCTGTAACATGAATATTACTGTATAATGTGGTCTTACTGGATTTTTATACTTCCTCATATATTTGAATGCCTTATATGTCCACATTAAGCTTTTCAGGGAAATAAATGCCTGCCTTTGTTTTTTTCCATTTTATGGTGACCTGACTTTGAGCCAGCACATGGAACTCTGGGGATGGATACAAAGGCGAGCAAGTAACCACATATTTGCTAGGTTTATATAGTCACATTTTCACATGGACTGGCATAGATTTAGCTCAAAGTCATGTTTATAAAATCTGGAAGCATTTTACCACTATATATCCCCACTGTTTAAAGATAACTGGCTACTTTCAGGCAACAATTAACATAAAATGCTTTATTTGTATGAATAAACACCAGCTATAGTCCATGTACTTAAAAGATTTTTTTTTGCAGCCAGAACTTACTTCAAGCAGGAAGGCACCATGGACATCTTACATCTGAAATAGCCAGAAAAAAAATATTTACAAGCTTTAAGCGCAACGTGGTGCGTCGGTAGATGCAGGAAAAGGACCTGCTGACAGGAAGATCGTTTTAAGCTTCAGGATCTCTGTCGAAAGCAGGTGGTCCCAAGCCTTGGAGCAGCCCGGAAAGCACAAGACTCTGATGTGCAACTCCACTTGGGGCCACAAGATAGAGCCAGCAGCGCGTACACGGGCCCTGCAGCCGCCCGAGCCCCGCAGGGCCCACCAGACCTTCCCTGACCCAACGGGGACAAAACACCCTACAAAAATGAAGGGCCTGGGATATGCTGTTGAAAATGAGATAATAAACCCAAGATTCACATCTGCGAGTAAAAAAGACAGCAAAAGACTTATCAAACAGTTTCATTCTGTTTCAGTACGTTTATTACAAGCCTGAAAGTTGGCTTTTTGACATGTGTGCAGCTTTTCTGCAGAGAAGCATCACTTCATGCTTGCCCTGCTCTGGTATTTCTCCCCAGGGAGGGCTGCACGGCACGGGGTGAGCATCAGAAACCACTGCTGCCTGAAGCCAAGGGGCAACGCTTGCTCTGTTCATTTTCCCCATCAGTAATCTCAGTGCTATGCTTTCAATGTAGTTTTAAAGACAAAATTGTGCTATTCTTTTTTTCATTATCGTTGTTCCCCTTCAAGAGAGAGAGCTAAGACAAGGCAAGGTGGTTTTTTCTCCTTGGATATGATTTACTGCGGTTAATGTATTACCAAGCATTCGTGCACAATACAGTACATGGGCTCGACATCTTTGCCTTGACACACCCCTGGACTGCAGAGCACTGACACCTAACTGCAGGTCTCAAAATAACAAGGATTAGCAATGAGAGGAAATAAATCTCCTATTTGCAACTTGTTCCTGTTTGATTACAAAATTAGAGATGAAAAGCCATGTTTGGAGTAACTTTTCTAAGTACAGCTCAACAGAGATTAAATCCATATTTTTCAGAATATACTTCAACATAGTAAAGTGTATAGAAAAAAACCCTATATATTCATAAAGATGCCACAGCATGTAATAAATAGTATTACAGTGAAGGCATTTTGTCATCATTACACACACTGCTCAAGATAAAATAAACTGACCAGTTACATATTAAATGCCACAAATAAATCTTAATGTTGTCCATCCTGCCAGTAAAGAGTGAACAGTCCAATATACCTCCTATTTCCTTATCCTAGCTTTAAACATGTTGCTATGCTGCTGTATCCATAACTGTTTGGGAGACGGCAGATTTTCAGATGCTATACGGCATACAAATAATCACAAGATTAAATCTCATATTATCAATGAATATAAAAGAAAAATACCAGTGCCAGTTCTGCACTGGTTCATTATGTTTGAAATACAGAACTTAATGAAAAAGACTATGCACTGAGGTATATAATTTTTGCAATTAATTTCACAGACATAATTTCTTTAAAATGAAACAAGAACACTCCAGAGCACTTCCATTTCAGCAAATACTTCAACTTTCTACCTTTGACAGCCCTGGAGCTTACAGAGTCAAAATAACATTTCTTTTCCTCCTCTTCTTCCCTCTTTGAACTCACAACTGTTCTGTAGTTTCCAACAAGTTGCTATTTGACTGAATAATAATCCAAAAAGAGTCTTAAATCCTCATGCACAGAACTAGAAAAACATTAGTACTTAGAAATTGGAACTATGTAAGGCATTTAGTTTTAACACCATTATTTGCTATATAAGTGAAATTTTTCAAGCATAGTTGTTCTCTTCCAGTACTTTGCTCCATCCTTCACATAATTTTGTTTCCTTGAGCTTCTGCTGAAGATCCTTGGGTTTGGGGCTGTTGTTTCTACTCATTACTACAATACGTTCCTTCCTCTTTCTCATGTTGTTTTTGCTTCTTCACTCTGAGCACAAACTTAAGTTCTTGTCATCATGTAACTCCCAGTGCTATGATGCACTTCCTTGCACTCATTTCTCCTCTTCCATATAGTGTCCAGTTCTGAATTCTCTCATTTTCACTTGCCTGGGAATATGAAAGTATGAATTCCACCATCTACCTACATACAGAAATGGGCCAGGAACAAATATATGCTGACAGCAAATTCTCCCACATCTCAGAAGATAAACAGCATTCACAATTGGTCCAGAAATTGCTCTCTGGGAAGTCACTGTTTGGCCACACGCAATTCCTACAGGGTAACAGATGAGACTGTCTCAAAATTTTGATGCATGTCTTTTTATTCTAACATTCCTCCAACTTTACAAACTGCAACCATCTTCTAACACATTTTTGTGCAACTGCTCAACTTGGCAGAAGCACAGAGGAGTGACAGTCAGCTGGATTTCTTGGCTGCAGGTATAAACATTAACTCCCCTCCCCTGAAGGATTAAACTGCTGCCAGCAACCTGAGGAAAATTCACAGTTCTTCAGTGAATGGAAAATACTGCCACTAGTTATTTCTTTCTCCCTACCCTGGAGGAACTGAGCTGCTGCCAATTAACATAGCATTTTCCTACACTTTGCAATCCCTTTGAACTTTTCCAGGATTTTACAAGAAACAGTTTTGTCTCTATGTAAATCTATTCAGTGCAAATCCCAGTCACAAAAAAAGGACTGATAACTGTAGCAGAAGCCCCTAGACAAGGGAATCTTGTTAGTTTGCATCCATTACTCAAAAAAATGTAGTATTTATAATCAATTTGTACAAAAGCCAAGGAGAGTCTAAGTGCAACGGAAAAGAAAACACAGTGACTAACAAATGAAGTGCACATGAGATAAACCACATTCAAAAATTCCACGGATTGGAAACGATAATGCTTTTCATGTTACTGCCGACCTTACTACAAGCTGTCATTCCTTGAGAAACAGGACTAAAAGCTGATTGTTTTGCATACACCATGAACACTCACAATGTTTAATGACAGAGAAACAACAGAGTTCCAGGGTAAAGGAAGAGGAGGCTAGCAACTGGAATATTGGTATGGGACTGCTGCTAATGGAAAAGCTTCTCTTCCCCAGTTTGGTTTTCATCTGTCCACATACATAGCAAGATACATGCAGAACTCATCTCTCACACTAGTCAAAAATACCCTCTCATTTGCCTGAAAAACTGCATTGTTTTATTTTAAAAATTCTTAAGAGATGCTTTCTTTATGTAATATGTTAAAAACTCACGAAATCAGCTTCAAGTTTTCCCATTTCTTGTTTGTAGCTTCTCATTCGACTGCTGTACATCCCTCGGCTTTGAGGTGGGATCTCTCGAACTTCAAGTTCCATCTGCTCAAGCTGACAAGTAAAAACAAGGAGGAAGCATATAAATCAAAAGTTTAATTAAAGCACGAACAAATTTACCTAAGTTCAAGAAATATACTTGAGTTCAAGAAATATTCCTTCTTTACAAGGATAATGTTGCTTATTCTGCAATATACAAACAATTTATCAAAATCTTTACATTAATTTTAAATTAAGATACAAGTGGCAAAATCAGTATTATTAACACTCAGAAGGAATGATTCTAGTCAAACATTTCCGGATTTCAATTCCAACTGTGATGCATACATTTTATTACCAAAAAATAGTAAAACTGAGGATAATTCCTGCAAATGACCATAGTTCAGAAGAAAGCCTACCTCCACCTAGCTGTGCAGTTTTGGAAACGCTTGGCTGAAAAAGGTATTTTATTTATTGATATATACATATATATATGTTTAAAGTTTTATTTACCACCAGTCTGTATGTTTAATAAACTAATTCTCATGTTTAATAAACTAATTCTTTTTTTCTTTAAATACTACTAATTCAGCAGAATTACATAACCTGAACTGGCTACCTAAATTTACATCCCAAATCTATATGTAAGTATATTAAATAGCTGAATTTCAGGGTTTAATGACAATGCTATTCAAGAACTTGTATACAGTCAAATGGAGTAAAATGCCAGAGACATATTCTATGTTTCAAAAGCTTTTTTTAATTTATTCTTTCCATGCAGAATTCTAAGGGGTGTGAAATACAAGAATATGGCACAGGGGTACAGCAAATCAAAAGTTATAAACCAGGGCTGCTAATTACCTACCCAGTGGGTCATGGAGCCTGCTCTATATGGTGCTGTCTGTTCAGGAATTCTGGTTTGAACAGCAGAAGAATCCCTCACCTGCCTTTTAAAATCTTTCCAACTTACTTAAAAAAGATAAAAGAACACCTCTCCTTGGTTGCTGTAGGTACCTGAAACAATATTTACTCACCTCCTATTGATCTTGGTTGAGCAATATGGCATAGAAACAGAAAAGGTTTTCAGTTAGGGTCCCAAACTACTGGCTCCAGGTCTTCACAAGGGACTGCTAGAATTTATTCCTGTGTACTCACTTCCTTACACTTTGAAATTTCATCCTCATATCATAAGAAAAGCATCTGAATTTAATCAATGGAATTGCCAGAAACTCAAAAGTCATTCTGCCTGATCTATTCTGATTATACAAAATGATATTCAATAATAAACTATAAAGCAGACTTTAATTAAATAGTCACTAATGAATTGAAACGTACAAAGCAATTTTTAATTCTACCAAGTTCTTAAGCTCAGGCTTAACTTTCCAAAGGGGTATTATAAATTAAACTAACAGCTGGAATTAATAGTTTATTTCTTATCAATTTCATCTTAATATATTTGATCTCAAACGTTCTATAAACAGTTCTCTCTCACATATATATATATATGTGTGTGCAAAGTTGGGAAATTTTAATGAAGTTTCAGTTCTTGTCTATTGTATAAAAATGAAAGCATCTACCAGTGAATCCAGAATTTGCACCACCAATCAAACCATGGTCCATGAAACCTGAAATGCTCATTCTAAAGAGTTAACATTAGACAGCATAAGGTCCAAGGAACAGTGATGAGGCATATTTAGGCTGACCAATATTTAACAATGTTTTTTCATCGTGAGATTAAATGTGTGCATTTTGTGGCTGGGCTGAGAAATTTCCATGAGAAGCCATACAGAAGAGAGTGGTCCAAGCAAGTGTGAACCTAAATGCAACCTAATTTCATGCATCTCCACTTTCAGAACTCATATTATTTGTCATAAAATCATATTTTTCATAAACAAGCAAAAGCAGAGCAGCCCATCGTATTTCCATTCAAAAATATAACAAAGTAAGTAGTGTGGCTGATGTTGAGCACTCCAAAGTAAGTCTCCCCCTCCCACAGGAACTTCTCCATATGAATCTGCTCTGGACAGCTGCTAGCATTTTAAGAAATTTGTAAGCTTTGCTATTTTATTTTGATTCTAAAGCCTTGGAATTAAAATAGAGATCTAAACTAAAAACACAAGACAAGAAAAACCCAGAATTTGCAACACAACAATTTTGTGATGCATCCTTCATCAAACATAATGGCAAATAACAGAGAGAGAGTTATGTCTTCTTAACAGTAGAATTTCACTCAAAAAGTCACAGTTCTTCTAGCACATGCTAGATTTTACACTCAAAAGAATTTGTCCAAATTAGCACAACAATCACGTTTCTTAAAAACCTGGTAAAAATAACAATCAGATACTCCACACTGCATGTAGAGTTACAGGATTTCTCTCTAGAGATTTCTTACTCCACAGCTCTGGCTTGAAAAGGCAGCCTGGGAGTCGGAAAGTTTTCGTGTCAGTTCTGCACATGCATCAAATCAATTTCACCAGTGATTTTACCCAAACAAAGAAGTGTTCTAAAACCATCACTGCTTAGCAAATGCAAATAAATTATCTCTGTAATAATATTTATAATACATGAGAGTGTTATTTCCCAGCCAAGTAGGAAATAAAACCAGATAATCCCAGCTTTGACTATGCAAGACAATGAAGCAAACCAATGTATGAAAACTATCAGCAGCAAGGAATTAGGTGTATTTTCATTTTCTACTGTAGCCTCTAGTTTAAAAGAGGATCTTCTTAATCAGTTCTGTTATTAGCAGGTTTGTTCAAATTGATTTCTAAACCCAAGCCTTGACATAAATCACAAACATGTTGGGTAATTGCTTAAAGCCAGTAATTGAATCTAAAGATCTAAAACAAAAGTGTGAAAGAAAAGCCAGTACATTAAATGAAGACCATCATTAAGAGAAAAATACCAGATACCAGATTTATTTTTTAAATATCAGATTTATTTTTTAATCTTGTAATAAATACAAATTTAGATGATCTTTTTCTGACATAAGGAGAGAAGTAAGGAGCCATTAACTCAATTTCTGCTCCTTCCAATCTACTTTGAGTAGGAAACCAAATTTGAATGACCACCCATGTTGGAGCTTCTCTGTACTGCTCTGTCTTTTGCCATGTCAACTTGTAGTGAAAACGAGATGAAAAACACTTCTAGATTTCTACTTTTTTTCAGCTGTTTGAATATGAAAGTTCCCAAAAGGCTTTAATGCATCTTCAGAATATCCTCATGAGATGGGACAGTAACTTCACCATGTTTCTCACTAGGAATACCAAATCAGAGAGGTTAGGTGCCTTGTCATCCTCAAGGGGCAAAACTGCAGGGAGTCATCCCAAGATCCAGCTCTACTGGATGCTATTCCAATGCTCTGGTCTACAAAACTAATTCTAGTTTTAAACCAAAAGCAACATGTATGCCTACAAACACTCAAGAGACTTTTTTCTTCCTATGCCACTTCTAAAAATTAATTTTGTTGTTTAGTTAGTAACCAAATAATTGATTCAAGTTCTTTCTATTATAAGAAATTCTAGGGTAGAAAAGCTAATTTCTTTCCCTATCCTAACATTCAGATTACATTTCTGACATTAGATAAACCAAACCCATTTGCAAGCAATAAACAAAAGCAACTTCAGGTAAGGAACTGCTGGCCACGTGGGAAAAAGGCAATCTCAGCTGTCACCAACACCTTTGCTCAATTACTCCACATCTACAGAGCTTTACTCTTATACTCCTCCCAGATGGCAGACATGACAGGCTGTAATGGGAACAAAATAAATACGAGTCACAGTTGCTTAACACATGCTGCTCGTCACATACTGGGGCTTTTTGTCAGTGTGAACCACAAACTAGTGCTTGGTTAACCCCTACACTCTTCTTGGATCAGTGACCCACACTACCACAGACCCCCCTGTCCTCACCTTCTTGCCCCACTCGCTAAAATGGAAAAAAAGATCTATTGCTCTACAGGACATTCTGACAGATGAAATCAAGGAGGTGCTTGGGTCTTACAAGATGTGTAAATATTTAATTCCATTCCTAAAGTATGAGACCTAATCCACAACTCAAAGCCTGTAACTTTTTATCAACTTATAGCAATAGTGCAAACCTTGCATCACTTAACACAGGATTAAAAAAGGATACATTCTTCCTGGTATTTCTCAAAATAATTTCTCCTCATATAAGAACTATTTCAAGACTATTATTTCATTTTCTAATATATCATTGTTAAGTATTTTTAGGGCATGGGTGTTAAATGTCAAATGGATCAGTCATCCTATTATTTTTGCTAGGAATTTGCAGTTAACACATGAAAAGCCAGAACATACCAGTTCCCTCGCTTCTTCGAGCTGTTTCTCAACATTTGCAACCATCTGCTTCTTCTCATCTGAAAAACAATTGTGAAAATACCGATATAACTGTGCTCTTGCCATGAAAGAAAAATATACCATTTCAAAAGATTGTATGTATCAGCTAAAACAAGACTTGAGATTTATTCTGTGTGACATCCTCACACATGCTGATACGCACATCAGTAATTAAATAAAGAGAAAAAAAGACTGGAGAATCCTTGAAGTCTTCTGCCCTGTTATGCAGCATTTGCTAGTTAGGAAAGCCCTTACAGCAGATGCAGCTCTAGCAGTTATGCCTCAGCAGGCACTTGCTGGTGTGTACCAATGCATGAGAAGGCACATACATACACTGAATGAAAAAAAAATCATTTAAGAACAAAGGCTTAACCTATTCATTTGAAAAATATGACATGCACAAAACCAAGCATCCCAATTAAAATTAATTCAGGTTCTGAAGAAAAATGATGTCTCTATTCCCCTACTCCTATGCTGGGTCTAGAATTTTTTTTTTTTTGCTTCAACAGATATAAAACAAAATGCCACAGGAACTACAAGAAAACCACTGTCTTCTAGTAGCAGTAAAAATGGATATTAGTAATAAAATACGAAAAATTTTTAAAATTCAAGTAAGTTCTAAGGTATACACAGCAAACACCATCTGCCAGGTTCCCCAGCAAGGCTATATCCCAGCTAGAGAGACTGACTTTTGACTTTTCTCCAACCACCCATTTGCAGGCAGAGAATCCAGGATGAACTGAGAGCTGAGATTCAGTGTCACATCATCACAAACATTCCGATTGCTTCACAGCTTGGTTTGTTACAGCATAAAAGGAGACTAAGAAATATTCAGACACTGGATAATAAAAAGTCCCCATATTGCTTCATCACTGTGGGTATTCAAGGGTTTCAATCCTACCATCACATCTTCCAGCCTTCAGACTCTAAATCCATCCATTGTCTCAATGAAGTTAACAACAAAACCTGAACATACAAACTGTCTGTTTGAAACCAGGAGTAACACGAGACATCTGTACTGGTGGTTTGCCTGATGAAGCAGATTAAAAGTGAAAGTCACAAAAGTGTCTCCAGTCACAGCTCCCCAGAAGTCACGATGGGTAAGTCTAGGTTGGCACAAGACTTAATCATGTATCTCTAAACTTCACAGCTTTGTTTTTAAGTCTGAACCCTCTTTCTTCTCTTCCACATGATCTCTTTGTATCCTGGAATTGACACATTAAGGACCAAAAGGGACTATCTGATGAGCTCCTTTGATTCTCTGCATTCCACAAGCCACTGAACTTCAAGAGGGGACCATTTTATGAAAGGAACATAATTCAGCTTCTCACAGGCTGAAATGCCTATCCATCTATCTTCTCATTCACCTAAAATACTCTACACTCTCATTTAAGGACGCAGGAACATCACAGTCTGTCCTTCCTCAGTTATGTACACTGGAGCTCTGCCTGCAGAGGATCAGGCTCGGGACCATCTTTCCTGCAAATCTGGAATTGACGCCGCTGTCTGCTGGATTCTACTACAGCAGAAGATGCAGGAAATATTTTCTGTGTAGCACTTTTAGTTTTCTGCAAGCAATGCCTTCCTTTAATTCCCCACCAGGTTCTCATGATGGCACCCAGGCCAGAAAATTCAGCGATTTAGTTTCCTAACATAAAAAATCCAAAAGATATCTGTCCCTTTTCCCCCCAACACACATTTCTGTTCTCATATCCCAAAACACCTCTGCTCTTTCCTTTATTTGGAAGTTAGCAAGATGACGATGGATGAAAATAAAAACAATGGAAGGTATGAAACGCACGATAACATTTTATTGAAGCTGAAATAAAATTTTAAAATATAGCAGCAGAAAATAAATGTACTATAGCAATTTCAATACTTCCCTGAGTTGCACTGTATCACAATTTCCATGTGCATTTAGTAACCTGAAATTTAGGGATATAAAGTTGGGGGGTTTGGAAGGTATTTCATGATGAACAAATTCTGCTTGTACTTGTGGTTACAAGAACTACTCAGCACTCCACTGGCCAGTAAGATCTTACTGACCCACAGAGAAATTAAGCTATAGACCCTTTGTAGGGAAAACTCATTAGTACAAGAAGGTCTGGCTAAAACTGCTCCCATAAAATTAGGAGGGGGCTGGGTATTCAAATGATCTCCAGTGGTTTAATTATATTTTAACCCAATGCCAGATTTTAACATTGACCCACAAACATAATCAACCCAGGTGGTGACCAGGACAACTGCCTTTGTTTTTCCTTCAAATACAGATGTGTGAGCAGGCACGTGGCAACATCCTGGCACTGCAGCTCTGGAGCAGGATCTTCACAGACTTCCAGGAGAGCAGCTGAACTTGTTGCAACTGCTGATCCTCTAGGGTACACAATACCATGTAACCATGGTTTCCAAAGCATTTCTCTTCAGCTTTACTTTTACTTCAGTGGTTAAGCAAAGGAAACGACTTATTTCACAGTCAGAATCCTCCCAGGAAGTGAGGCACAATATTCACAGGATGACTTGCTCAGAAACTGAAAGTGAGATCCAAGGGAGTTCCTCTGGGTAAGAGAAGCTTGCCACTAACCAAGTAGATCAGGACAAACAAGTTACAGCCTAATTAAAGATGCTCATATTACTAACTGTATTAGTCCACTGTGACTTAGCAGTTTTCAACCTGCCGACTCAATTATTTCCTTAAATAAAGTTCCACCGGAAATGAAGAAAAAGGTGTTTTATAACCTTTTGTCTTGATTGAGAATTCAAATATCCTTTAGAGAAAATATAAAACAGCGCTCCATCAAATATATCTAAATTTAATTTTTTCTCTACATTGCTAGACAGAATGTCTCAAAGAAAATATTCCAAAGTAGTTTATATAACTTAAGTGGTGAAATTGACAAACTATGGATAAAGAATGGAAACAAATGTGGGTTTTTCCTCTGTGTAGGATTGCAAAGAAATCAGCTCTCTGTTTGTACACAAGGCTGTGTCACTTTCTTAAAAGAAACAAGCTTTCATTACATTTTCCCCAGTTCTTTCAGCTTTGCTCTGGCATTAGACACTTTCTTTGTCTCCCAAAATACAGCAGCTACAGAAAGGTGGGAATCTGTCTACAAGGTTGGAAGGATAACATAGCACTGGTTTGATCTCACAGCCAACAAAGAGATTAAAAAAACCTGGATCAAGACTGAGTAGTCCCATTGCTCATGGAATTGCTTCGTTTTATTAGTACATGCTGAGGAAGAGACTGAGCAACAAAGGGCTTCAGTTCACAGACCACTTGCAGATGTTGCTGTGCTCGCTCAGGTGGTTACATGTTCACCACTGCCAGAAGTTACTGTCCAACAGCAGAGATAAATGGAACAATACACACACTTCTCTCTTTGGGTTATAAAACTGGGTTCAAGAGGCATAACATACTGAGCCAGGCCTGAAACTGAGACAGTAAACTTCAGTACTGGAGTATAACAGAAAATTAAAGGTGGGGCTTTCTTCAGCTAAACCTGTTAGCAACTGAAACACAGTGTTCTGATTGCACAGTAGAAAATGCAGGTATCAAGTATCAGAAGAATGGCAGCACTCTAGTCCAAAACCATCATAACCCAGAGGCTACAGTGCTGGGAATAGACTAAGTATCACCATTTGTGCTGATAAAACTCTTCTTTCATATCAAGCAATCAAAATTTCTATGAATTTTTGGTCAAATCACAAGACAGACGTTTCACTGAAACACCAAGGAACATTAATAAAACACATCAGTCAATGATCTTCATTCTTCAAAGACCTGTAGTAGTATCACAGAAAATCTATTTAAAAGGCATTTCTCTATTTATAACTTTCTTTAATCCTCCACGTGATGTCTGCCTCAACAACAGAAGACGTTTCTTCCCAAGATGTTCTATTGTCCCTGCTGCTTATTGTTTCTGTAGTATCAGAGAGCCTTTGTTTCATTTCTTGCTGAACTACTTATGCATTTGTGACAACAGGATTGTCTGCTGAGCCATCATCCTCCTAGAACACAAGACAGCATCATGTCCTGACAACATGGAATGCAGGAATGGTGCAAAAATAATTAAGCAGTATTTCTCCATTACAGCAGGTCCATCTTGGGCAGCAGAGGGCAATAACCAGTCACTAGACTCCAGGAGATCTCTCCTTATTATGCAGAGTAGCACAAGTCCTTACACCTTTCATCCTGCTTCTTCCAGCGTGGAGGAAGAAGGCCATCAGCAATCTCTCTCACATCACTGCTGCTGAAAACTGCCACCTCACGTTCCCCTCCCACCTCATTTTCCTCTTTTTGAGGCTCTCCCAGACATCGCCACAAGAACTAACTGGAACTTCTGGTGATGAAGAGGCAAAGATCTTGCAAATATTCCTATTAAGAAACAAGGGAAAAATGTGTATTTAAAATATTTCTGATTAAAGTGCTCAGCATAATCAGAGATTTTTTTTTCCAGGTGGTCAAATGCCTCTGTTAGCTAAGACTGCAGTTTGTTTTGAAGTCATAGAAAATGTTTTTTCTGATGAAAGACAGAACAGCCCTGAAAACAGAAGCAATACCTAAGCCATAAATGTATAGTGCAAGAAGCAGCTACAATGCAAGTCAGTCTGAACTACATATGACCAGCCTCAAATACTAACATGGAAAATAAAAAAAATTGACTCTTATCTTGACTCCGTTTAGCCCAGTTGCTGGTCTTGCAGGGAACAGGCATCCTTGTCTCCTCTGAGAGGATGGCAAATTCTACAAAAAAAAGTAACCTTCTAATGGTCTCATAAAAGAGCGATGATTTCAAAGCTTGCTGCTTCTAGGCTGTGTCACTGTTTAAGCCAATATTCTTTAAACATTTTGTATTTAAGCTCCAAAATCTCTCTAAGTGAATAAGGGAGACTGATTCAAGGAGAGGATTATGGAAATCCACTACTATTATGCAGAATATTCTTCCTACTATTGAACAGACTCTGATGGCTTCCAAAATCTATATAATTAGGGACTCAAATCTCTATTCTTTATTATTAGGGAACTAAATCTCTCTTTTCCTATAAATCAGTCTAGCACTACTGATTTTCAGAAGATGAGCCAGTAGTGTATTTATGATGTCTCCCTGTTCCTACCAGAGGTCCTTAAATTTACTGTTCAAAAGTAAAGAAGCCTTTGTGAAGGATTCCCTGCATCCTTTCAGTAAATTGCTCCAGTGCCCATTTACGGGTTAAATATAATTTCTGACCGGATTAAATTACAGCACTTCTAAAATTCGATCGCAGGAACTCTGATTCTCTCTCTTCTTCATTTTGGAAGTTTCCATTAGAAAATAGACAAATCTTTCTACCTTATCTGCAGCTTCTGACTGAATTATCTCCCTATGTCCTTGCTATTAAGATCAAGAGCAAAACATCTTTGTTAAGCCAAGGAAAAGGCATAGTTTCCTTTAACCATGGAACCAAATCCTAATTTTTCAGAAGATTTTCTAACTTGCTAAGATTAGAATTGGACATAACCTGCCAGAATCAAAAACATTTTTATTCAAAATCCCCTGAGATCACACATTTTAGTGGACCTTCTACCTCAAACCCTGTTTCTAGTATCTACTTCATCACTTCATGATGCATTTCCTACTCTAAAAGTAGGATGTTATTCTTTGGTCCTGGACGCATGATACCTTTTCCTTTAGTCATACGGAAAAGTACACCATTAGCAAGTGTTTGTTTCCTTCTTATACAGTATCCACTCACACGGTTAAGTAGCCCAAACCTTTGGGAAATATGCATAAGAAGCAGAGGCAGAAGTATTAAAAGAGCTGGAAACAGAGGAGGCATTAAGCTGAGCCACAAGAGGAACAGATGAGAAAACCACGAGTGTCAGCTTCCCTCCATCTCACACTCAGAGCCCTATACTGGGGCACTGATTCCCATGTGCTGGAAGATTCAGCTGGGCTGATTAACGAGATTAGAATTTTCATCTTTCTACTCTTACAGATAATATTGACTCTACTGCAGGGATACATCATGAATTAGACCATGAACGTTGCAGCCTACTGACAAAGACATTAAAGTAAATAAAAACTGATTTCTTTGCATCTGCTCTTGCATGTGAGTCACCACAGTCAATTACCCAAATTAAATGTATGAACAGTAGGCAGCAAAAGTACTGATTCAGATTAGGTCATGCACAAAATCTGTCTGTGCCACAGGAGAAAGACTTGATTTCCATTAGTGATGTTGTGGCATGATCACAATAAAAAGGATTCAGCAGTAATGTCGGTACAGGGAACATCCCCCCGGCTCTGCTCAGCCCTTCAGGTGCACTGGCGTAACTTCGCGTGGCCACAGCGCAGGGCAGAAGGGGAGAGCTGACCCTTACAGGTGACCAGCAAACAAGTATTCTGTCAGAGCATTCTGAACACATTTCAAAGGACAACTCGCTGCCGGGACAGACCCGGGACAGGGATGTGCCTCTGCTGCGCAAGGAGCGAGGAGACGCTGAGACCTCACTGAAAACACGCCGGCACCTCCCGCCACCGCCCCGCGCGCTCATCGCTGGGAGCTGGAGCGGCTCCTGCAGACGAGCCGGCCGGGCCTGCGGAGCGATCGCCGCGGGGGCAGAGAGCAGCCGCTCACCTCCTACCAGCTTCGGCACCTTCCCGATGCGGCCCGTGATCTCTGCCGTGAGCACGGCGAAGTCCTGCTCGTAGCTCTCGAAGTCGGAGGACATCGCGGCGATGGCGCTGCCGGTGCCGGGGGCCCCGCTCCGGACGGCGGTGCTTCCGTGTTCTGCCACTCCAAAACGCGTCCCCCACCCCGCCCTCGGGCGCCTCGCCACAGGTTCCGACAAAACTCAGGTGCTTTAACCGGCACGGCCCAGCCCCTCCCGGCCGTCCCGACAACCGCTGGACGGCCTTGGCGCGCGGGATCGCGCTGCACCGCAGGTACCGAGGAGAAGCGGCAGCGACGGGACACCACCGCCCCGCAGTCCCTCACGCCTCGTCTCGTAACCTGCAGGGGCGGAGGAACGCGGCTGCGGCGTTATCGGCGGGCCGCTGTTTCCCGGGGGACTCGTATTGCGAACGGACCGCGGGCGAGAGGGCGGTGGCAGGGCGGGCCCCGCTCCCGCCCCCGCTNTCAGGCCACTCCTTCCTCCTTATCTGGTTCCGAAATCTTGCCTTTGCCTCTCCCCGCTTTGCTGGTGCCGCTTCCAGAGTTTCCAGTATGCCCCAGCTTGCTCCTGATACCGAAATCGGACAGATAGAAACTTTCTAACACAGTTTTAGTATTAGAAAGCAGCACGCTGGACACTTGAAGTACCCTTCCTCTAATCGAGTGTGTCGAGCGTTGGGTAAACAGAGTTTTTATCACACACACTGATTGCACATTCATTAGCTCCCCACTTACTTAATATATAACTACATGTAATGTATTTACATGTATAATACTTTACTTAGCATAGTCATATTCCTTATCGGAAGTCCTCATGCAGCCTTTTGGGGTTTTCTTTCGTGGTCTTCAGTGGCCAGTGTTTTAATATTTTAGGTGGCCATTCCTTGACCCCAGCTCTTGAGTGAGCACAGCACTGTTGATTTCCATGACTCCTGCTTTGTCAGCCTTGCAGAGCTGAGCTGGCATCCTGCTTGCCTAAGTTACATCCTTTATCTGCTTCACCAGGGCTCCGTTGTTCTGTTCTGCTGGCCTTCCCCGTCCCCTCTGTGTGCTGTCAGGGGTCTGGTAATGCTGCTTGGCTGGCAGCAGTCGCTGTGTTCTGTAGGGGCTTTTCAAAGCAAGCAGCAGGAAACAAGCACTGTTAGCTGGGAATGAGAGCCTCACGGTTATCTGCATGCTCCTGCAAACACCTGTTTTGGAGATTCTGCTGCTAGCAATAACAATTAGGAGAAATTAATTTAGAAAATTTCTTTTTTATTTTATGCAAGCCAGAAAATTATATGATTACCTTCTGCTTAACACAGTACAAGACAGAAATTTGCATTTCCTGTGCTTCAGTAATCTCTTGGAAGAGTTGTAGTCAAGAATGATACAGGTTCAGTATCTCAAGGCAGCTGCCTGGAGTTTGTGTTCTGGTGGCATGATACAAAGTTTAGTACTGGTCACCTTTCTAATTGTGGAATATTACTCAGGACAGAGTCTAGGCAGAAGAGGATCCTGGTAATCATCTTAGCAGGACAACTGAGTGGGTACTCCACTTCCTGAGCAGAAGATTTTGGTCACTACTTGCTGTCTACAAGTATCTCTGTCTCTCCTCTTGCTGTAGTTGGGGGCTGTGTGTGTAAAAGAGATTGTAAGAGAGTTGAACGTTAGTTGTTTACCAGTGCTGTACCTTAGTAGTAAGCCTAGAGTGGTTTGTGGTGTAAAACGGAGAGAAAATGTGCTCATGATTTTTTTTTTTTTTTTTAATTAGAACAGCCACATGCTGGACTTCACAAAGAAACCCTGCTTGTACGG
The DNA here is from genome assembly GCA_013400655.1 of Mystacornis crossleyi. Taxonomy (NCBI): domain Eukaryota; kingdom Metazoa; phylum Chordata; class Aves; order Passeriformes; family Timaliidae; genus Mystacornis; species Mystacornis crossleyi. The sequence goes on along the minus strand of VYZQ01032842.1, from coordinate 10,067 downwards.
TTCCTGTTCCTGACAGAAGAATTGTTTATTTCTTCTAGCAGCCAGCACTTTCAGCAGTGGGAGATGGCTGTGTTGATAGCCAAGAGATTAGCTAGCAGATTATTTAATTTTGTTTCTTTCTCTCCTTGGCACCTACTGTTAAATAGGGTTGGACTATGAAACACACCCTGTCAGAAGAAATCAAAGGTGCTTAGGTTAGGAAAATGCCAAGATAAACATTGCCAGTGGAGTTATGTATACATCTAACACTCGTATTCTTCTGTTTAAAGGAAAAATCTCAGGATTGCATGTATCTCCAATACTGTAAAGTGTGTCAGTCTTACAAGGCACCTCGTTCACACCACTGTCGAAAGTGTAACAGGTACCGTTTCTCTTTACGATTGTTTAAAGTCCATATTAGAGCAGCTTCAAATCTACTGATGGGCTATTACCATAATTTGTTCTTCCAGCACTTGCATTGTGCGTTTTTAAAAAGCTTCCATACAAACGCTATAGCCCTTTCAAGTATTTCCACTTTCTAGCTGTATGATTTCTGTACAGCTTTGCTGGGTTTTAGTTTAAAAAAATGACTGTCTTTAACATTTTCTTTGTAGTTTGAAATCAGTTTCTCTTAAGAACTTCTTGATGGTACTAACAAAAGAATGCAGTCCTGCTTCAGAGATATGAGTCTGTGTGAATACCTAAAAATATTCTGAAGTCTTTTTTAAATTCTTAGTCCGAACATTGACCTGCTTAGAGAGTAGAAATACCTATTCTGTCATCTTTCCAAATGGGAACTAAACGTTGATTTGAGTGGAAATTTTGGACTGTTTTTTCACTCTTCACCAAAGTGAGTTTTTGAGGGGAGATGGCATGTTAAATGAGGTAATAAGCCTTTTGGGTCAACTTAAGGGGTTTGCACCTTGTTATCTTCCAACACACTTGTTCTGATACAAAGGATATTTTATTATAAATAGCTGTCACTGGAATTTAGTGCATCTTGAAAAAAATCAAGGCACTTCAGCTGTCTGTAGTCCAGGGAGGTCGTCCTCTGAAGGACTCTTAAGAGAATGTGGTGAAAGGATATTGCAACATACACGTTCATTGTTATTTCTATAAACCCAAGATGTGCAGTCAGTGTTTTTTTAGGAAACAGAAACTGAAACTCCAGAGCAGTGCTGTAATTTGGCTACAATCCCCAGATTAAAAATTAACAATTCCTTTCCTTGAGGGTCAATCTTTACACTAGGACTGATGACTTAGGTGGTCACTTAGATTTTTACACCTGTCAAGGTAAATTGGGATGTGAACAAATCTTTAATCAGCTGGGGTTTTTTTGCATCTGTAAGCTACACCAAAATAGCTGGTTATATATTGAATATAAGGGTGTCTCTAGGGTCAACAGTGTCTCTAGGGTTTACACTTGTTAAATGCATTTTGAAAAGGATTTTCAGTGGTGTGAGGTCAATACATAGCAATTGAGAAAGCTTTCAGAGGGTTTGCCACGGAAAAGAAAGAGGCAATATCGCTTCTGTGTAACTTTAAATATTCTTTCTGCAAGTAGTTCACAAGGAATTTGATTTTTCCTTTATTTTCCTGGTATTCTTATTTTTAAAAACTGGCATTAACAGTAGTGCTTAATTACTGTGATCATAGTTCTTACAAGTCCCATTCTATGGCTCTGTCTCCAGGCTCTGTACTATGGTGTTTATTAGAAACTAGTAAGTTTGAGTAAAGAGGACAGATAACTAGGGAGGGTAGGACCTGGAAGCACTTTTTATTTGCTTTTTTTCATTCTACAGAATGGAAATATAGTTCTGAATAGCAACTAAAAAGAAACAGCTGTGTTGAAATGTCAGAAATTCTAATTTCTGGTTTCTAATGGAAGAATGGAGATTGAGAACTAAAATGTCAGCCATCCTTTGAGTTTTTTGAGAAACATCCTATGTGTCCTTTATATTAATCAATATTTATAATTCACAGATGTGTCATGAAGATGGATCACCACTGTCCTTGGATCAACAACTGTTGTGGATACCAGAATCATGCATCTTTCACTCTGTTTCTCCTCTTAGCTCCACTGGGATGCATTCACGCTTCTTTCATATTTATTATGACAATGTACACTCAGCTTTACAACAGAGTAAGAAAACATAACTAAACGCTTAAATATTGTTTAAGTCATGTGCATAGTTTTATCTCTATAAGTATGAGAGAATTTGGTTTTCTAAGAAGCATGTGGAATTCCTTGTTATTCTTTCCACATGCATTCCTGGTTCTGCTCTGTACCAGTAAAAAGCATGTGTGTTAATGGAGGAGGATTCAGAGAAAGTTGTTTTTATTTTCATTTTTTTTCTTTTTGTCCCTGTTGCTTCTCATAATCACAGGGAGTTTCCTAGTGCTTTACATCAACTGAAGACAGTTTCTGAGTAGCACTTTATGTAGAGAGAGACAGGCTGTGTTTTGGCTGGCACAGAAACTAGCTGCTCTTTATTTCCAAAACTCAAGTTATATCCTATTTATTTGCTTTTACTGGTCACTTTTTTAGAATTGTGGCTATTTCTTTAAGGAAAAAAAAAAGGTACATTATTTTGGGGACTAAAAATAAATATGTTAGCTTTGTTTTTTTACACTGGAAAACTTCAACTGTAGCAACAATGAGCAAAGCTTGTTCTGGAACACACCCCTTATCTCAGATCCATGATTAAGATTATAAGGTTTGATTTCAGCTTTGTGGTTGCAGTGAAGACTTTGATAACATCCGCTGAGTGTAACAGATGAAGTTGTGTTTGTAGCAGCTGAGTTGAGTTTGCAGAGCGATAATGCTGAGAACTGCTGTCTGCAGAGCTTTCAGAGGAAAACCTGCAGCATTTCCACAGAAAGTGGGGACGGTTGTATGCAAGTATTGTCCATCTGATAGAATGTGTTTTTGTTAACATACCAGAGTCCAGATTTTTTTGCTAATTTTTGGGCCTGTGGAGCTTGCAAGATGGTGATTATGGTTTCTCTTTCCATCTAGCAACCAACAGACTTCTGAAGACAAACAAAAAGTGTTTTGAATACTTTTTTTTTTAGTTGCTCTGCTTACATTATAAACCTGTCAGATGCTGGTCACTTACCTTCATAGCCAGTTTTCTTATAGATAACTTGCTTTGTTTCAGCAGTTGGAAGGTTCTGGAGCTGAATGGTATTTTTCTATTTGCAGATATCTTTTGGGTGGAGTTCTGTGAAGATTGACATGAGTGCAGCCAAAAGAGATCCTCGTCCCATTATTCCCTTTGGACTGTCTGCATTTGCTGCATCTTTATTTGCCTTAGGACTGGCATTAGGAACAACTATTGCTGTTGGTATGCTGTTTATTATCCAGGTAAGTCTATGGCTCTGTGACAAAGAAGTTAAAAGATTTGCCTGCTTGTAGAGCAGAAACAGAATTCAGGATTGAGATAAGAACAGTCGTTCGGCGCTTATGTTGTTGTATAACTTTTCCAGGGCTTTATGTAGCTTTGTCCCAACTTTTCTGTTACCACAGTTTAGGGTTTTTTTCGTTATTTTTCATTGGAGGACTTGGATGTGAAAATCTAATGAACTAAGAAAACATCAGATGGATTTTATAAACTTCCTGAGAAAGGCAAAATACTTGCCCTGTCCCTGAAAATAGGTATAAATATGCCTGATATATTTCTTAAAATGTTGGACGAAACAGAAAGACACATTTTAAGCATAAAGTGCAGTACTGTGTGATACTGTCTTAAGTATATAATGCTAGAGCATGTATCTCTGCTGAGGGTTAGCTGCTAACATTTTGTATGTTTTAGTTACATCTATAAAAGTCGCTTTGTTCTTTAAAACAAATTTAATTTGTTAAATGAAGCTTTTTTTGCATAGCTGATGTATTCCCACAGAAAATAAATCCTAATTTGACCTCACACATTTATTTCAGATGAAAGTAATTTTGACAAATAAAACTTCAATCGAATCCTGGATTGAAGAAAAGGTAAGCTTTTATTTCAGTATTCTTGTGCTGTTACAAAGTTTATTTTCCGTATTTATAATTTTTTTTGTTTCACCTCTGCATTAAAACCAAAGATGTTGTTTCAGTTCACCACTGACTTAACATCTACAACAAGCTTTTCCCTTACTGTATCTGAAATTCACTGCAAGAGATGAGAAGTCATGCAAATGCATAGATTTTTCTTTTGTTTTGGAGGAGTTTGTTGAACATAGAATAATATTTGCTTTGAAGAGACTTTGCTTATCTACTTGAAATATGTGGGTGTTTTCTTGTGAAACTTGGGCTGTCTTTGTCATTACATCTGTCTGTACCTTTAATTGTCTGCCTCACTGACCCATTCAAAGTGGCATCTTTTGACTCATGGTTTTCCCCATTTCTTACTTTGGATTGGAAGGGAGGATCTTCTTGATTTGGGAAGATTTTCTTTGATTTTAAAGAAGTACTAGAAAATACCTAGCCTTCTCTCCTTTAAATTTCTCTTAGATTTCCTTATCTCTATAGATGTTTTCACAAGATTTTTCAGGAGAAATATAGTCAAGCAGCAGTAGCTAAGTTTAGAGGAAGCAAAACTGACTCAATATTTAGACATCAGTTTAGTGCTATCTGGGGTTTTTGTGTAAGTCCACAAACATTTCATTAATGTCTTGTTGCCTTTATTTTGTGTGCCAAAATTAGCATGAGAATCTTGACTGTGTATAAGTACTTAAAGTGTTGTAATGTCAACTCTTTGCACGGAATATGCAAATATGCATATATGCAAAACACAGAATATGGCTGGATCCAAGTCCTGTTAGACCTTTGAATAATGGGATAATGGAACAAATGAAAGAAGTCCCTGTTACCACTGTATTGTAGAATTTGGAATAATATGTTAAAATATTTACTGTAAAACACAGGCTGCTAATATGTCCCTTCCGAAAGCTGAGCATGTACTGTAATACATAAATATTTAATAAAATGGCATTATTGCAACAGAGAACACTGCTCTGTGGCTGCTCCACTAGATGTCATCCAAAGTGTGAGAATGTAAAGCTCGTGACTATGGAATGTGGGCGATTTAGATCATGCCTGTGTGTGCATTCTTACAGGAGGAATTGGCACTAGCAATGTTGAGTCATGATCATGGTCATTAATCAAAGAATTCTGAGCTGTGGAAGCTTTTGTATGTAACTGAGCAGTAGTCAGGCATTGGTCCGTAAAAGAAAAAGCCATAAAAAAAGATCAGAGCATGGAGGGGAAGATCAGTGTAGTCAGTGGACTCTGTTGTTAAAGAGTAAGTGAGGGGTGACAGGGATGGGGGCACCCAAACCAGACATACTTCTGAATTATTGTTTTAAATAGTTTTTAGAGCTTGGGTTAGTACAGCAGGAGTTCACTGCTCTTGCCTGAAAATATTTGCCTTTAGGTCCCATGGACCCATAAAGGGCTTATGACCCGGGCTTCTCAATATTTGCTGCTTGACTGCAGTTTGTAGGGTGTTTTTATGTACTGCATTTCTCAATTATTTCCTAGGCCAAAGACAGAATCCAGTACTACCAAACGGGTGAGACCTTTATCTTTCCCTATGATATGGGAAGTAAATGGAAGAACTTCAGGCAAGTGTTTACATGGTCTGGGATTCCTGAGGGAGATGGCCTGGACTGGCCTGTTAGAGATGGATGTCACCAATACAGTTTGACGGTAACTGGTCTTCAGTGATATCTCAAGTTGATTCTCCCCACTATCCAATTGTCCTCTTTCCTTTGCAGTAATAGACCAGCTTTTTAAATAATTAAAGTAGACTGGCTTCTAATACATGTGTAGAAGTTCTGTTAAATGTTCTCCCATTTTTGGTACACTAAAGTTACGCTTTTGTGAGTGCTTCAAACTGCTAATGGTATTTCCTGTGTTTGTTGAATGGTTTCAATACCTGGCTTCATTTTGTGTTGTATGCTGCCTAAATTTCTATTTATAATCATTTATAGATAGAGCAACTGAAACAGAAAGCAGACAAGCGAGTAAGAAGTGTAAGTATTTGTGAAGTTTGGTCTGAAATTACTTTGAAATACCAGTATTAATAAATGTAATTAATCCACACAAACAATGTATAGCAATCTCTGCTTGATTAAACTTGGCATTTAGCCTTTGCATTTGCTTCTTAGTTTCCAGATAGGAAGAAACGTGATAATAAAGATGACTGTGCTTCATTGTTAAGCAGTTAATTTAGAATTTAGAGTCCCTTTGACAGCCATTGTCATTATGCTCAAATCTGTGGTGTGCTTGAATTGAATTTTTCAGTGTGAAACTTATCAGCAAGGCCAAAACTCCTTCAAATAACGAATTGCTGTGTTCTGTTCCAATCTGTAGGTGCGGTATCGAGCCGTGGAAGATTACAGTGGTGTCTGCTGCCCTGTGACTAAAGGTGTTAAAACATTCTTCACAACACCGTGCACTGAAGAACCCAGAATTGCACTGAGTAAAGGGGATCTGATTTTAGCCACCAGAGGCTTAAAGTTAGTGGCTTCACACCTTTATGTTTGGTTAAAAGAAATATTGAGATGAGTTCTGGCATCTAATTACCTGTTATGCTTCCTTCTCCAGACACTGGATGTATGGTGAGAAGATTCTTATCTCAGCTGCTGATGGTATGGAGCAGTTAATTTCACTTTTCCTGTTAAAAATTGCAAATCTATTTTATAGCTGGCTAGTAATGTGGCCAATATTATTTGTTCACTTCTCAAAATGTAGAAGGGTGACCTTACTGGCATTAGCTTCTCTCCACACTCCACAGTTTTTATTCCTTACAACTAATAGACTTCCCAGTTTTGACAAACATTAAATGATTTTGTCAGACTGACAGAACATTTATTTGGTAGTTTATTGAAAGTTGAGTAGGGAGGGGGACACTTCATATTCTAAGAAAAAGTTAGACTTTTAGACTCTAAAGAGGTTAAGGATGATTCATTTTTTTTGATATTTAAGTGATGGTCTGTCTTAAACACATCCAGGCTTCCTACCTACACACCCTGTGTAAGTGTAGGAATTAATCTTTGTGTATCTTAGAAATGGGGAGACATTATGTCTTTGGTTTGGAATCATTTCTAGAGATTTTAATATGCAGTTATAAAACTAACTGTGGGCGTTGAAGATGTTAAAGACTCCTGCTGATCTGCAGAGGGTCAGTATCACAGCCACCTGCATTGAAGGTTTTACATTTTTCACTTCAGACCTTTTGCTTTGGATTGAACTAAAACTTACCTGCCAGAGGGTGTGTTGGATTCTGTTGATTCTTCCAAACAGTTGTTCATTCACTGCATGTGCATTTCATATTTGCACAAGTGGGGCTGCCAGCAGTCACTACACTGAAAGAGTCCGTGCTTTTCATGGGAGGTCTGAAACCTTCATGGGCTGAAAGTGCCCCGGAAGCTCACTCCAATAAACTCCTTCAAACATAAAATCTAAATTAATCTAAATGGCCGTGGTTTGTACTGCATTGCTTATTGTGAAGATTAGCAGGATGTATCTGCTCTGTTGAATGTTGGGGGTTTTTTAAATCGGGTAAAATGTGGTGTGAATGGAAAACTTGGTGAACTCTGAGAGGTTGGATCAGACTAGACTTCAAAAACAGGTTGAGTTTTATTAGGAATGTATAGCAAAATGCTATAAATAAACAGGACTAAAAAGTTTCACTACAGCAAGATGGCAAAATGAATGACTAAGTAGCAGTTCTTGTGTGGGAAAAAGACTCAATCATAATCTTAAGATGAGCCTACACTTTCAAAAAAGAAAAAAGCTGCATCTTCCCAGATGTGTGAAGGAAACCTTCCATCCTCCTCAGCACTGGCAGAGACTCTGCTGAAATACTCCTACAAATAAAAGCAGTTACTGCATCTCAAGAAAGAGTAAGATCAACTGTAAAGGGTTGAGAGGAAAACAATGAGAATAATTAGAATAATAGAAAATGTGACTTACAAGGAAAAGCCAAGAGAATTGGGATGGTTTACCTGGAGAGGAGTGGGAAATGGGAGACAGTCAGGGTATGTACAAGTAGTCATCAGCTGTGTGAAAGTCTGTGGTAGATGAGTTTATCTTCTTCCTGTGTCCCTGGTGTGTAGAAAAAGGAGTTGTAAACCTTATTTATAGACAGATTCAGATAGGGTATGAGGATTAATTTTCTCAAGGAAGGTAAAGCACTGCAAAGCTTTGGAGATGTCTGACAACATTTTAGGTAGTTGGAGAAAATCCGTGCATCCCTGGGCAATGATGGTAGAAATTACTTAGATGTTCTGCCTTGTAGAAGAAAATAACTCAAGTAAATGCTTGATGTGTCTTCCAGTCCTGTGTTTTTCCTCAGTAATGGGTCATGTTTTGTTCTAAGTTAATGCAACTTTTCATGTCTTAAGGTGGAATAAGAGAACGAGGCTGGTTCCCTAGGAAGTGTGTGGAAAAATGCCAGTATGACTCTGAAACGGATGAACCAGTGGATGGAGAGAAGAAAAGCAAATAGCCTTCTAATTTTTTTAAATATGAAATGGAATTTTTACTTCAGACCACAATCCTTTACTTGAAATTTTCTGTATATTACTTTAGACTTATGCAATGAATATGTTAGGATGAGGTTTTCTTTTCCTCACAGCTGAAAGGGTTGTATATGCCTGTGCCATGGTTTGCATACTTTTTAAACAATAAATAATTGAAGAAGCCATTCAGTGGATTGCCTTCAAGATGCATCTTTTTCATCACAAGTCAGGGTTGGTTTTTTCTGTTTCAGTTGCATTCTGAGCATTCAGATTTTAGTTTTTTTCCTCAGCCGCATCTGATTGTTATGCGTGCTGCTTATCTTTTGTATTTCTCTGAAGCTGCCCCTGAAAATCTTAAAATAAACATCTGATTCAAATTCCAGATAAAATTTGTTACCTGTGACTTTTAATGATGTGAATTGTCCACCTCAAATAAATGATACATTCATATTCACTTGTGGGTTCAGTTGTTCTTAGACCTAGAAAATCTAGTTTATAGGCATGGGAGTGTGAACTGACTGGGAAGTAAAAGTTCAACCTTGTAAGTTGTTTTTAAAGGTTAAAAAGATTTCAGCTGTTGCAATAGGAATATTCTGTCCTTTTAATGGAAAAAACTACAGCTAGTACTGTCTGCTCCCTCTGAAATCTGAATCTGTACTCAAGAGATCTTGATCCATTTTAGAGTGAAAGGAAGCAGTAGCCAAGAATGAAAATTCTTGTGAGTCTAGTTGCTACTAGCACTTAACAGCCTTCTTAAATAATTTTC
>VYZQ01032841.1:245413-283461 GCA_013400655.1 Mystacornis crossleyi | reverse complement strand
TGCCCCCGGGCTCGGCACGGAGCGCCGCAGGCAGCCGAGCGGCCGGCCCGAGCGAGGAACCTGCCCGAATCCTGCAAACAAATAAAAACCCCCTATGAAATAAGAAAGAATCCTTAAACCCCCCCCACCCCCCACCCCCCCCCACACCACAAAGAGCNAAATCAGAAAGGCTGCACTCCAGTGGAGAAATATAAAAGTAGTCCCCCAAATCCCCAAAGAAGGAAAAGCTTCAAATTGGCGTAATTATAAAACAAAAACAACCCTCTCCCGGTTAGTGCCCCAAACCAAAAACCATCAAAATCCAGCCCCAAATTTAAAAAAACCAAACCATATCCCCAGAACTAACTCCCTCTCAGTAAGACCCCCTCCCCAAATAAAAAACTCTCAAAACATTCCCCTCCTCCCCCAAGGAAATCAACTTTCAAATAATTCTTCCCCAAACCAACATCCCCCCAAAATCGTGTCGAGGAGTTGGGGCGAGGGGTCCCAGGGTCGGGGGAGTCCCGGAGTGGGGCTGGGAAGGGCTTTGGGCGCGGGCAGGGGCTCACACAGCCACTGTGTCCCATCCGGCTGTGCCCTGCGGCCCCCCACGCCGGGGCTTTGGGGCTGCAGCACCCCAGGGTGCCTCTCACCCGGTTTGGGGGGGTCTTTGATGGGGATGGGGATGGGGGCTGCGTTTGGTGCCCTCCTGGGAACTGATTTTCTCCTGGGATGGAGGAGCCGGCGGTGGCTCTCCATGGCTGACGTGTGGCAGCAGCGGCTCCGCAGGTGTCAATCCCCGTAAGCCGCTCAGCTCTCGGCACTGCTGCGGGCCGGCGCTGCTTCGGGGGGCTGTGCTGGGGAGGGGGTCCTGCGGCTGCCCGGCATCGGGATCCTTCGGGATAATCACAATACCTGAGATGTCACACCATCGGTTTGGGACTTGGCGTTGTCTCCTGTTGGGAGGGGTTCCCCACACTCGTGTGTGTTCGGGGGGTGCAGGCTGAAACTCCGTGAGATTATTTACGAGTCTATCAAATGCATCACCGCCCTCCTGCAAGTACTCGGAACTGCTGCTACAATGATAATGTTTAATGAAAACATAAAATGATACCAACGGGATTTTGGGGAAAAATAGAATGGTGTGACATAGGAGGACAGGCAGGACCCCAGGAAGATGAACTGAGCGGGGACAGGTGTCCCCCACCAGCAGTTGCTGGCCCTGATGGGGAGCACTGGAGACCAGGGTGCCTTTGTTGGAGCAGTGCCCTGCACTTGGGTCCTGTTGGCCAGTCCTTGGTCAGGGATTTTGGGAAGCCCCCAGCGATGAGGGAGCTTCTGGGGCCCGGGATGTGCCATCAGAGCTGGATGGCAGTCCTGGCAGGTAACCCCCAAACTTTTCAGCCCAGGTTAAGCCTTCGATCCCTGATCCCTGTCTTTTTCCAGCTATGCCTCTGCTCGCAAAGCAGAGCGATAAATAATAAACATGGGATGCTAATTTCAGTTTCTGGGCTCTAACGGGGATCCAGCGTCCCACACTTCACCCCCTGCCTGTCTCCTGTGGCTTTTTTGGGAACCTGTCATTTGGGCCGAGCGGCAGCCAATGGTCTCTCGCTGCTATACCCGTGTCCGACAGACAAGGGATCACTGTGCTGGCCCGGGGTCCTTTCCTCCCTGATTCACTGGGGTTGCTTAGAAACGGACGCTGGTGAGGTCCCGAGCTGGAATGTTCTGTGTCAGAGACGGAGAAGCTAAACTTTGCCTTTAAATGGGAGCAGGTCTGCTGGGAGAAGTGTGGCTGCCCACGCCCCAGCTCTGCTTTTGGGTCTCTGCGGGTGATGGCTGATACTGGCAAACCGGGAGCCTCTGCTCGGCTTGGGGCTACGGGGAGGGGCAGGGGCAGTGCTTGTGCCCCAGGAAGCCCTGTACCCAAAATTAGGGGTCTCGCACCCTTGCCAGCAGTGGGAAGTGGATGTAGAGATGGGGATTCCCTCTTCCTGCCTTCTTGCACTCTCCTGGTCTCCAAGCTGGTGACTTTGAGGGTAAAGCCACTCTGTGTGGATGGCAGAGCTGGGCAGCAGCATCGGCCTCCTTGCCCTGCTGTGGTCCAGCTGCTCCGGCCAAGCTCGCTCTCCCAAGCGACTGCTGAGCAGAGACTGGGGCAAGATGGTACCAAAGGAGTCCCTGGTGGGAAGAGGGAGTGGAGCAGCACGGTGCTGATGAATGCCGGGCACTGTGGACTCAGCTGTGGTTTCCAGGCAGGCAGCACTGGCAGTGGGTGGGCATGAGCCAACGCAAAGGCACAGCTGTACAGTGGCAAAGCGGGGACAGAGTGTCACAGGTGCAGCACTTCCTGGGAAAGAAGCTGAAAGTTGGGTTCCTCCATGGTGGGAGCATTTACATATGAGTGGGTGGGAGTTAATTGCTATGGGTTGGAAGCAGGAAGCAATGGAGACTGAGCAGCTCGGGATGGGAATGATGAACCTTGGAGGACACACCAGGAAGTCCCCATATCTTGCAGCAGGGGGGTGGCCAGCACAGCCCTGAGCACAGCCTGTATTGCCTGCAATTCCACGAGGCTGGGTCTGGCACTGCAGTCAGGTATCCCCTACGGCTGCAGTGGGTTGCAATGGCTGCTGACCATCTGGACTTGCTGATGTAAGGCATAAAAATGGCCTTTCTGTCATGCCTGCAGAGATGGCACCAGGTACCCGCGCTCCAGAGGACCAGCCCGTTCCCTTGTCCTGGCCAAGCCTCTGCCGGGATCCCTGTGGGCTCAGCCCACACGCCGCTAACTTGGAGGATTTAAAGATGGAATGGGGCAAAGACCAAAGCTGCCACTCTGTCAAAGCCTGTGAAGGGGGTGCAGTGGTGCAGATACATTCTCTGTCCTGCCTCAGTTTCCCTGCTGCTCCAAGTAACCTTGACCCAGATCCCAAAGAATCCTGGATTGTGCTCTCCTGCTTTGCAAGGATTTGACACTCCCTGACCTTATGTCCCTGTCCCAGAGGCAGATGGAGGGAAACCTCTGCACTGCAGAAGCTCCCTGGGGGAAGCCTGATGCCTCCAGCCCCTGCAACATCCTCCCCAGAGTAGGAAGAGAGGGCAGAAACCCTCCTGTTTCAAAATGCAGCTTGTGCAACAGTGAAACACGGAATTCATCTCCTGTCTGGCCAACAGCTCACTACATCTCAGCAGCTGGCTGGCTGAATGGGGAGCCCAAGGAGGCACTGCTGGGCTGTATCAGAAGTTAGTGTGTGTCAGCACCCTGCACTGGTCCAGGTGACCTCAAGCAGCTGCAGGCTCTCTGTTTTGGTGTGCCTGCTGGGGTTTTTTTTGTCTTTTTACTCTAGCAGCTATTACAATACATAGCGATGCTGGAGAAAAACCCTTCCTGAATCAGCTGTGCTGGTCGTAAGAGCCAGCTCTGCCAGCTGGGTGACATGTAGGACACAAGGCTCACCACAGCCGGTTTCTCTGTGCCCAGTATGTAGGAGTGTCTGCCCAGGCTGGGTTGTGCACTCGGACACGGTGTGGAGGTGAAAGGCTCCATCAGCCCAAATCCCTTTAGCCGTCTCGGCCTCTGCTTGAGTATTTTTAACCTTTTTGCTGTGCTAAGCTGCCTGGGGCTGAAGTGTCAGCGGGCACTGGGGAATACAGCCTCTCACTGCTTTGCCAAGCCCGGGATTTCAGGATCAGTGTCTCTAATCCCCGGATCCTGAAATACCTTCTTTGGCCAGCAGCGCATTTGGAACATTTGAGTGACTGCAGGTTTAAGCATGGGGAAGGGGATGCCTTGGCTGCAGGGACTGGATGCCACGTGCTCCACTGCCGGCATCCGTACCTGATCCGGCTGTTGCTGGGAAGTCCATCACTCAGCAGTGGGAGATGAGAGGTCCCTGTGCTGGGGGACGCTCTCTCCCACACTGAAACAGTCAGAGAGAAATGTTCCATGGTCACTGCCAAGTGTGACCCCCTTGTTTTCTCCTGCCAGTCCAGTCCTCGCACAATGGGTGTCTAGTTAATTAGGAGAAGCAGAGTCATGGCTGAGTTTCTGGATGGTGACTGACTGTGTGTCCATCCCTCCAAGCTCCCTGCAGAGCTGGCTGTGACTGTGCTCACTGGGTGAGCTTTGCAGGTCGGTGACCCACTGCTGCTCTGCAGCTGGCTCCCTGGCATTCCCTGCTATCTCTGCTGTTGGAAACCCATCTCCTCATGGCACAAGGAATCCAGTTGCTCACCTCTTGCCACCCTGAACAGAGGTGCAAACTCTGGTCCCCCTCCGTAACATTGCCTTGGTGGGCTCAGCCAGGTCTGCAGGGCAAGGACAGAGCAAAACTGCTGTCCTCTCCTGGTACTGAAGTGGCTTTTGGGAGTAAGGACCCTTCCACGACCTGCCTAAATTAAAGTTGGCTTTGAATTATTTCAGGTGAGGAGGAGGAGTCCTGCTGAGCTGTCACAATATGCTCTTGTGGAGCATTTCATGCCTGCATTTCTCAGGCTGCTTCTCTTATTTGCCTGGAGTTACTTCTCTTGTCTCCATTTTTGGGGTCAGTGGTGGGTATCTCGTAGTTGGCTCCCAGAGGCTGCTGTTGTATTTCCAACTCCGTGTGCAGAAGTGCCGGTGAGGAGAAGGGGTTTGTGCCTGGCTGGCGAGGACCTTGCACAGGGGATGTTGGTGACAGTTTCCTATGGGGGGGTCACTTCCCACTGCTGCAGTCACCACTGTGCCCCCACAGCTTGGGGCCTCTGAGCCACAGGAGCATCAGTGGTCTTGTTTCACAAAGAGGAGTTGGGGACTAATAAAAGAGGCTTTAAAGAGTCTGCTTGCTGTGGCCCTATCCCTTGGGGATGAACACAACCAGGGCGCAGCATCCACCTGTTCCCGAACCACCTGAACGTGAGCTCCACAAAGCCTTAGGTCAGGGCTGGTGATGTCCCACAAAAGCCTGATTTTCTGCTCTCTGCTTTCTTGTGCTCTGCTGCTGCCATGGGTTACTTCTTAATGACCTGGGACTTCTCCCTCTACAAATCCAGATTCTAGGAGGAAAGAGAGGTGCAAGAGCAGGTGGAAGGAAGCCCGTGTTGCCCTGCCCACTGGCTGTGATGTCTTGGGCAAAATGCTTTCACTGCACAAACTCCTTTCCTTTCACCATACTTAATGACTCTCAGTACAATTAATTGAAGTTTCTGGAGTTTTCTCTCTGTGGCTTTTCTGCTGTAGCTGTTCTTTCAGCCTTTGAGTTCAGCCATCTGGGGTGTTAGACCTGGCTGTGTGCAGCGCAGCCTGACTGTAGTGATACATGCTTATACTCAGAGCAGCCAGCAAGAAGGCAGTGTGCTGGCAGGGATGGGAATGTTCTTTTCCTTTGTTTTTTACTCCAGAAGGTACATCAGTACAGGATCTTGCTCTGGGTGCTCCTCTGAGCCCGTGGTTACACAGCCCAGTGTCACAGCAGCCCCTGCCCTGATGCCACTGGGGTGGGACTGTGATGCTCTGGCCCTGAGGGATCTCTCTTCCCAGGTGCAGAAAGGTTGTGTTCTCCCAGTCAGTTGTTTCAGCAGAAAGAAGTGTGGTGGGATATCTGTCCATCCAAGCAGAGCCACTGTGTGGTATGTTCAGATCTGCTGGTGTTAGGGTGGAATGCATGAGGTGTGGGCAACGCTTCACCTCCTTGCCAGCAGCCCACAAATTCCCACCTAAGACTCTATCATATTAATTCTCAGGCAGTGAGGCTAAAAAAAGCTTTTCCTGACAACCTCCATCTGTGTGTTCCCACTTAAAAAAAAAAGACTTAAAAACCATTTGCACAACTATAATCAATTTGGATGTAGCAGAGAAGCCATTTGCAAATGAGCAAACCTGCTGCATGAGGCCTTGACCAATACAACCTCCCTGGGGTCTGTGGAGGGAGGGAAACCTTCCTGGGTGGCAGAGCTGACCAGAGAGCCTCGATGGTGTGCTGGGGATACCACGGATCCTCGCTGATGCTCTCAGTGTTGTTGGTTAATGGTCTCTTTTATATGGTTTGGGGGGTTTTTTGTTGTTGTTTTTTTTGGTACACAAAACACTCTTATCTTTTCTTCAGGACAGAATCATCAATCTCGTAGTTGGTGGCTTAACAACTTTGCTGCTTGTAGTAAGTATCTCCCATCCCACCCCATGTTGCACCTTTAGGTGACAGGGAAACAGAATTCCTCCCCAAAAATGGGTGGTGAAACTTCCAATGACCAAACAGGCCCTGATTTAGGGCAGGCAGTCATTTTGGGACATAATGTCTTTTGAAACTCTTTGACAACAGGAGAGGAATACCTTTCTTCATGCTATCTTTTAAGAGCAGCAATAAAATCTCTGAAGTTCTCTGGTAGATTGTCCATCCTGGCTGAATGTGAGGCTGGGGGAGCCAAGAAAGCATTTATGTGCCAGGAGAGCGTCTTTGCTTCTATTTCCTTCTATTTATGACTTATTGTCCTCTATTTATGGCTTATACAAGTCTTTCCAAAGTTTGTCCCTTTGCGTTGAGCTGTGCTTTCCCAAAGTTTTAACGACAAACCCAGCGCCACTGCGACTGGAGACCATCGCTTGAGTGGTCCACGGGGGGATTGTTGGAGAGCTGAGGTGCAGGGAGGCCGTGGGGACAGGTGAGGTGCCAGCTGGTGGAACACTTGGCTGAAGGGATGTTCCTACATGGGCAGTGTGCACCCCCGGGCCTCATGGCTTCACGGCTACTTGGAGGGTTGTTTCTGGCAACGAGCCAGCGTGGCAATGCTTTCATTGTTTTGTTTCCCGCTCCTTTTCAGTGTGCAGCTGTATCAAAGCAGTTTTCCTCCAGACTTGCACATTTTCCTTCAGCTCCTCAGGGGTGGGAGTCAGAGAGCAGGGAGGGGCGTGCAGAGCAGGATTCGGGCGTTGCGTTGGCTCCAGCCCTTGGGCTGAGCCTCCCCTCACTGCAGCTCTGGCGAGAGTGAAATCCTCATCTTTGTTTTCCTCCATACAGGTCACTCTAATCAGTGCTTTTGTCTTCCCGCAACTACCTCCAAAACCTGTGAATGTGTTTTTTGCTTTCTGCATCTCCTTGTGTTGCATTTCTGCTGGCATTCTTGTAAGTACCGCCACGTTTGCCGTGCTTCTGAGTCGATGGCTCTGAATAAAATCTGCTTTATGTGGTGCTGCCTTCTTTTTTATACTCTCCTAGAAAAGCTTTCCTGCCTCCATAGCACAAGCTGACAATGAGGGAGTGGTAATGAGCTTTGTATTTACTGCAGAGTAAGTGTGTGAACTGAGCCAACTCCTGCAGCCCAGCTGTGGTGCAAGACTTGTCACCTCTGTGGCACTGCCACCCATAGCTGCCAGTGAAGACAGAGTAGGAAACCAGGGAGCAGAGCACTGAAATGGGAATGCAGAGATGGATTGTGCTGCAGAAGACACTGGAAGTGGGACCAGCCATGGAGTTGCATTAGTCAGTGACCTTTCAAACGCAGGGGATGAGTTACAGAGGTAGGAAGCTACAGCAAGTGGAAGGTGTTCCTCTCTTCAACAGCTGCCGAATTCCAAGGGAGTTGGTCCCAAGCGCTGGCAAAGGGAAGTGTTAGGTCTGAGTTCACAGAATCACAGAATGGTTTGGGCTGGAAGGGGCTGTCAAAGACCAACTTTGGTCCTCCCCCTTCCATGGGCAGGCACATCGGTGGCTCCTTCTTCTGCTGTAGCTTTTCACACTTGGAGCAGTCTCCTTCCTCCAGCTGTGACCTGAAACAGCCCGGAACCCCTCACTGCTGGGGACGCTGGGAAGTTGCTCTGCGCTGCCTGGTCAGTCCCAGTTTCTGATCCTACAGCTGGTGGCCACGACTGCCCAGAATAGACTGCATTAGTGCAAAGCTGATGTTTGTCCTCATCAACCAGGGTGTAGCCAGCTCTGAGTGTTAAAACACCCCCAGCTAAGCCACCCACTCTCCCTCCCTGTTAGCAAAGCTGACCAGACAGCACGTGTCCCCAGGGACAGTTTCACACACAGACACACACACGCTCAGTCTCTCTGGCCAGAGGAAGCTGGATTGTTTTGCAGGAAGAAAAAAAACCCAAACCCAGACCTGTAAGTTGCCAGTTCAGTTAACATAGAAAGTTTCCTCAGAAGTAGCCAGCTTTTTAAAATAACACAAACTCCTTTTCTCCTCTAGATCTACTGGTATCGACAAGGAGACCTGGAACCCAAATTTAGAAATCTAATTTACTACATATTGTTTTCTATTGTCATGTTATGTATATGTGCCAACCTGTACTTCCATGAAGTGGGTAAATGACGGACAGTGGGAATACCCAGCAATGATGCTACTGTGTCAGACTGCTTCCAGCTCAGCTCTCCTCGAGACATTTAAGTGAGAACCATCAGCCTGAGAGGAAAGAAGTGGGTTGTGCAAGGATAAATCAGTACATGATTTTCATGTAAATGTATATGTAATGTCCCTCTTGTTGGGGAGAATTATTGCCATAAGACGTGACATTCTGCTTTTTTTTGAAGAGCTACTGTTGCGCTTAATGAACATTCCAGTTGTACTGATGTTTCAGAATGGCACAAGCTTTTTCATTTTGGAAAAAACTGCACTTTTTTTATTACTGTACAAATAAACTGCAGCATTGAAAGGATCTGTGGCAGTATAAATAAATGGCATCTTACAGTCAAGTAAGACAAATACTCTTTATTCTGTTGAAACTGAATATACAATTATTTCTGTTCCCTAGGCAACCATTTAAAACTACAACTTATTTTTCACATTAACAAAACCACAGACTGAAAAAGACCAACTCTTGATTATGAAGAGCTAATTACAGAAATAAATAAAATAATTTATACAAGTCTTTAGTTTCTATAGCTTTTTCTCTTGATTCCTAGCTAACAGGCTGCTGCTCAGCCTAGTGTCTGTTTCAAACGATGTAGGAATTAATTGGCCTCCTTTGCCTCGGGGCCTATGTCCAAACTCTCACAGAGCTATTCCTCCAAGATTTTGCCACCTTCACACCACTCCCCATCTACTAACTTGCTGCAGGAATCACCTCTGGAGAGGTGGCTGTTAGTGTCAGGTAAACAAATGAGAGAGACAAACATTCCAACCTACTCACAACAATCTCAAATTCCAAACTTGTGGAAGCAGGCCGGTGGGTCCCAGTAGCTTCCCTTTCTCATAGCCCTTCCCTTTTTATTCAGCTTGCTGTAGTGAGGAGAAAAAAAGAAAAAAAAAAAAAAAACCAAGAAAAGGTTTTCCACAAGTGATCTTTCTGAGCTCTGTCCATTGCCAGCAACGGACTCCTCAGGAACAAGCAGACCAGGCAAGTCCCATAAACTTCTGCCTGCTTCCTATGCCACAGACATACTACCGAGTCAGAGGAGATGGGAATACACACCACTGCTTCATGATGCTGCCCATGCTCCCTGAAGTTTTTGATGGAACTCACTCCTTCCTGAAATGTAACAGTCTCTTACTCCATGTATTACAAGAGTCAGTAAGTGCAGAAATCCTCACCCATTCTTCATGAAACCTGTGCAAACTAATGCTGTGGCACTAAGAGGCTACAGTCCACAATCCTTGACTTCTGTCCAGTTTTCCAAGTGCGCAGTTCAGCACATCAGTAACAAGTCAGATCAGAGCTGACTGGATGGATCTGGGCAGCGAGCACTGCAAGAGGCTCTTCAGAACACTGGAGCACTGCAGTGCGATGTGGCACCTTCAGGCCTCGGTTGGCAGCTCGGTCCCCCCCTCCCAGATGAGGGAAACAGCCTGAGCAGAGAAAGTGCACTGTAGTCATTTCACACTGCAAGTTTCTGTTCAAAGAGACAGACTGTGACTGCTTTCGCTGGAAATGTGGCACAGGGTTGTAACTAATTTCACAATGCAAACACGGTCAATAGAAAATGGACACCATTGCTGCTTCTCAGTGACAGCTCACTAAATCCTCAACATCCTTTGAATCTTCTGAGTCAGGACTGCCCAACGATGAGCCAATAATGTGTGACCCATCTCCATGATGTTGTAGGATAGGATCTGTCAAGAGACAAAAAGCATTAGAACTATTGCTGTGCCAGTCTAACAAGATATAAAATACAAACTTAGGAGACAGGAAATGCAGTCTGGAATTCTAACCAATTGTAAGCAATGTTGCTCAAACTAGGCAGTTTGCAATTTCTAGTTTCACAGGATCACAGAATAGCTGGGGTTGGAAGGGACCTCTGGAGATCCTCTAGTCAAATCCCTTGCTAAAGCTGGTTCAGCTAGAGCACGTTGCACAGGACCGTATCCAGGTGGGTTTTGCGTATCCTTAGAGAAGGTAAGTGATAACCAATACAGATGGATATGGATGCAACAGTGTGACTTGCATTTGTATCCATGAGGTATTACATTATCAGTGCTGACCCTCTGACGGCTCTGCACAGAGATCCTTCCTCTGAGGAGGAGTATTTGTTAGGTTACTTAACGTTTCACAGCACTGACATGTAATATTATTTAAGAGAAAGCAAGGATCTACGAAGTGTTGTCTGCAGAGACTCAAAAGCTCTGTAATGAAAGGGACAGTCATACCTGTGAGAGTTGTCAAGGGCAAGACTGATTCACTATCGATGTCATCCGTTGCCTGGATAAAACCATGGGAAGGAGGAACAATAAGCACCGTCTCATCGTCTATTGTAGGTTGATCAACTTGTTCTTCTATTGTTGGGGAACCCAGGTCCTGCACAACACAGAAGAGGCCATGAGAGTGCAGTCCTGGTAGCATGAACAAAAACTTGCATTGCTCAGCCATACTCCACAGTAAGCAACATACTCTGGATGAATTTTATCTCCTTAAATTGAAATGTCAGCACCTGAGATAGTTTATTTCAACATTTACAGGACACGTTTTGTCTTAGTGCAGGCACCCAAAAACAAGATGAGAAGAATTTCACCCTGTTGAGCAATATAAAGGCAGGTGGAGAGGAAAGGAGACACTGCAAGGTGGTGATAAAATGTTCCCTTGCAAGTCAAAGTTTTGTCTGGGAAGAGGACTAAGTCGGCTTTTCCACTACCTGCTGTCTAGATGTTCTGAAACTAAAACATTACAAAGTACTTACCTGCTCCAAACACAACAGCTTTACCTTAAGTTTCACAACTCCTGTTGTCAAGTTTTAACTGACACCGAACACAGAGCTCAAAAGACTTGATTTGTTGTGCCTTGCTTGGCCTGTCACTGGCTGGAGGTTGGCTCCAGACCTTTTTTGAGGTGGAGCTGAACCTCATACCAGAAGATTGGCAACCCACTGATTCCTTCCATGTACAAGTTGTCAATACCCTCACTCTCTTCCAGGCCTGCCACAACTGCTGCTGCTGCCTCTTCCCTGGCTCCTGTGGTACTGGAATGGCAGTAACACATCTGGCTGACTCAGTGTCACAGCACACTCCTGGTTCCACAAACGCAATGAAAAGTCATCCTACACAGTACTGCCAGAACCAGCAGAGATATTTGGATTCCAGCTTTTGTGTGTAACATGCATAAGGTTTGTTCAAACTTCAGGAATTCCTGATGTAGAATGCAAGCAACTGTTGCTGACACAATGGAAGGTACCTGGATTTGTCACTGTTTTCAGAGGGAGCAGGAATTGTTTAGGAGAGGCTACAGCCCTCTATGTTTAAGAAAATCCTGATGTTCCTCCACCTTGGTTTTGTTAGGAAAACTTGTTTCCCTACATAACTCCACACTGTTTTTGCAAAGGCAGCTGCCTGAAAACCCCTTCCCTGATGCTGCTGAAGAGGAGCTGACCTGTGCTGCAGCTCAGTGAACTACACTGTCCCATCTACAAGGGCACCGTGTGCCTGACCTGCAGAAGCAGCTCTCAGCTGATCAGAGCACACAGCTCTGCCTACCAGCAGCACGGGGCTGCAAGGCTTGAAACTGGGAAGAGGAGGCGTGACAAACTAAAGAAGCCATTGTGGCAAATGGGCACCTTTCCCAGCCAGAAATAATAAAACCCTGCAGCATGACTGCCTGCCTCCCACTACCCACCCACGGTGACAATACAACCCTGGCAAGCTCATAAAAATAACACTGACTTAAAGAAAACAAAATTTAGGCATGTTTTCCTAGAGTAACTTTTTACTGAGAATTACTCACAGACAGTTCACTATTTCCTAGAATTTAAGTACACGTGTCAAACTTGAATCTGACTAGAAGGGTAAGGCAAATTAGAATTACAAATTCAGTTTGTTTTTCTGTGAAGAAAAAAAAAGTTTATAGTTTTATATCCTGCTAGCCATAAGCAATTTGTGCAAAGTTAAATTAGGAACTAGGTTAATATCAAAAGTTTAATAATTCTACCTTGAGAAGCTGAAGTTTTAAACTAATAGTAGAAAGCTGATGGTCTGCGTCAAATATTGAAAATCTTACCACAATTACGTCAACCATGGCACAGAAAGAGGAAAATGGAAGAATAATCCCCAGCTTCACACGTATTCAGGATTCAGAAGCTTCTGTAGTAGCAAACTTGAGATGTACAAAGATCCTCGCTTTTGTAAGAGCATAATGGATATGCACTGTCTATTACAAGCTTCTTCAAAGACAAAGCCAAAGCATATCAGTGATGGATTTTCAAGATTGCCAAAGCAGAAATACAGCTACTGTAGAGCTCAGTGTTTTAAAAAAACAGGATGGGGTATTTAAGTCATCTTTTCCCACATTCTAACCTAATCAAACTTGTGAGGGAAGAGGTATTTTCTACCCGCTAAAGAGTGTTATCTTCTTTTCAGCACCTCTGTTTTCTGTGTCTTAGTCACTTTCATAATTCCAACAACTGAAAGATGGAGGAATTTAGTATAAACAATCCAAATACCTGTAGTCATTTGGACAAACTCATTTCTGCATCTCAGGTGTTGGAGATGAATAAATCCGAGGCCAGAGAGAGAAACAGCTTAATGCTTCAAATTCCCATTTAACAGATACTTGACTGGAGCAGTATGTTTAACAGAAATCCTCCAAAGTGGAAACTGTGGTACATCTTGGAAGTATGTTACTAGATTCATAAAGCAAAACCTAAACGCTCTACCTCACCCCCTTTGCTCAATCTATCTGTTGATGCAGGTGTGCTGGACAATTAACAGCCCAGTTTAAAGCAACAGCATCCAACAGGAATCACATGAAGGCAACTCTTCAGTGCCACCAATGTTCCAGCTTTCCACTGTCACCATGCAGAAGTACCCTGAGTACTGAAATGACTCCACAGCTGGTGAGGTACTCAGTGCTCCAAATAAAGTCACAGAAGCCTCAGCACCAAATTAAATGCTATTACTTTCATATTTATAACATACTAACAGAGCCCAAGGACAGAGGATCTCAACAAATACTTGTAGAACTGATACAGAATGACAGAATTGTTCGGATTGGAAGGGACCTTGAAGATCATTTAGTTCTAACTCCCTGCCATGGGCAAGGAAACCTTTTGCTAGACCAGGCTGCTCCAAGCCCCATCCAATCTGGCCTTGAACACTTCCAGAGATGAGGCAGCCCACAACTGGGCAACCTGTTCCAGTGCCTCCCACCCTCACAGGAAAGAATTTCCTAATACCTCATCTAAACCTACACCCTTTCAGTTTGAAGCCATTCCCCCTTGTCCCGTCACTATATGCTCTTATAAATTAGTCTCTCACCATCTTTCTCGTAGGCTCCCTTCAAGGACCAATATACATGAAATCACTGAGAGACTTCAGACAAATAGCTTAACATAAAGGCCAAAGATGCAATGAAATCATTAGGCAGAAATGGGGAAAATATCAATTTGCAGATTTATCCATCTCAGGTGTTAAATTCTGTCACATCTTTGTGTCAGAGACACCTGAGAAACTTTTCCTTTAAGGGAAAGGATAAGTAACCTTGGTTTTTCAGTAAGCTGCAGATTCTGGTAAGACTGTTTATTTATTATGCCCTCCCTTACCTCAGTAACGTACGTGCTGGGTAAATCAGAGTGAGAATCCTCATCCTGTTTCAGGCTGGCATCTGCAATCTCCTCCTCTGTTCTTACCATAACTCCATCCATCAATTCTTTACTATTCCTGCAGCTAAATTTGGAAGCATCATCATCGTTGTAGGCTGACTGCTCTTCGTCACCCAGCTTGGACTGATGGATATCATCTGGGAAAGTATTTGTTCCCAGGGTGTCTGGAGGATCTGTCAGGTCAGCTGACTGAATGTCTGAATCCACAGTCAGTTCTGTCTGGGTGACAGAGGAGGAGATGTCTTCGGCAGCAACGGTGCGGATTATGACACTCGGCGTGTGGCACTGCACGGTGACGTTGTCACTTGTGTTTAACAAATGCTCTGGCTGTGAGCACATTTGCAAAAAACAGACAAATAAAACCCCAGAAAAGGTCAGAGACTTTCCTGTAACTATCTACAAATCTTTTAAGCAAATACAAGCAAAAAGATTCAAACTGCTAAGTGCAGTTTAGGATGTCAGCCCAGATCATCTGTTGACCTTTCCTGCTCCTAAATGGTAACTTTGTAGACTGAATGTGGTGTCATCTGTTCTTTAAATCACAAATAAAGTAAATAGAAAATAATATGAAAGAGGCAACCATTCAAGTGAGGATCACTGTAGATTCAAAAGGTCAAGGTTTTTTTTCCACTGAAGTTTGAATCACTTTTGTGATTCGAGAATCTCCAGCTTGCTTCCCCTTTCCTCCCTCTACAAAAAGCAATACTTGTCACTACTATCGAAGTGTTGTGAACCATTATCTATTTGTGAGAGCAACTGAAAAATCACAAAACAACAATATTTGGTTTTGCTGGGGACCAAGCCACTAAATGGAGACATCCTGTTCAGAACTTGCTCACTAAGCTAAGTTTTGAAGCAACCTGAGGTTGTTTTTTAAAAACAATACACAACCCCCCAAAATCTTAGTCTTCAGGATTTTAAGCCAGGTAACATTGTTATGACTTAAGGACTGCTTTGCAAATTTAACATGCATGTGCAGGGCCCTGCATTACAATGCTCCCCCTCCCCCAGTGCCCAAAGCCCGGTGCTGTCCCCGCCCTGAGCTCTTACAGATAAGGCGTGAACGATGATCTGCTCCGGGGAGGCCGGAGCTGCCGCGGCCGTCAGGGTCATGGTGGGACTCGTTGTCAGTGTTAAAGGGAGGCCTTGGCTCGAGCTTGTCTGCAGTAAGTAGGTACCTGGTGTCCCAGTCGGCTGGAGGTGGAAAGACTACAAAGACAACACAGCTGTAAAACCCAAACACACTGCCCGGGCCATACTGGAGCATTCTGATTTACGTGAACCAGCCTGACGAGGTGCTCCCCGTGGGGGAGGTGGGCATGAGTGGAGGCTTGGGGCACGGGGTTTCTCTCTCCCTGTTCCCTTGGTCATGTGTACCCAAAATCCTGTCCCCTGTTGGTCACTTTGAGTGTAGCCCGCGGGAGTCCTGTACTTAGGGCGGTGTCCACGGGACCCCAGGGGGGTGGTTCTAGAGCTGTTCCAGGGGCAGGTCGCTGTCCGAGTCCCTACAAGGCTCCAGCCATGTGCGGCAGGGGGGAATAAAATCTGGAAACATCTATCAAATATCGTCTCCTTGATTCTTCCACGGGCCAAGGCTGTCTCCCAGGGAAGGCTGCAGCCACCCCACTGCAACACCAGCCTAACTGTAACTCCCCTGGAAAACCACCACACAAATCCAGTCCAATCCCTTCTGCACCGACTGTTGTACTGCACTCAGAAAACAGAAAAAAAACTCATCTAGAGCCTTGGGCTACCAAGGCAGGTATTAAGGGCAGGGCCCCAGCAGGTCTGTATTATGCTGTACAGCAGCAGGTAAGAAAGGAACCAATTTAACTTACTTTTGCTTTGAGATGAAAGAGAAACTGTGCTATAAATTACAGGACAATGGAACTGAGACAATCCTTACTTGCTGGGAGCTTTCTCTTACGTCAGATTGAACAGTGAAAAAAATCCAAGCACAAAGGAAAACTTCATAGCACTCAAGCATTAAGGCAAATTTAAAGCATTTAACTGTAATTCACAGTTTACTCTGCAGCCCTAATGGATTACACTTTCAGAAATAAGTTTTAGAACTCTGAACTTCTTTCTACTTGAAAACTTCTTTTTTTGAAATGCACAGTTCTGTAGTCTAAGAAGTAGATGGGCTTAAAAGAAAAAAACCACAGTAACAAATACCAGTTACTTACTGGAAGAATCTCAAAGGTCTGTAGTGTTCCACTGTTCAGTGTTATTGTATCAGAGTCAACAGTAGCAGCAGGGGAATCGGCTGAGGGTGCAAAAGGAAGGCAAAAAAAAAAAAAAAGAAAACAGAAGTAGTAAACCAGAATGTTCAGCCCTGCAGAGAGCATAACATACTATAATTAATACATGGCAGGGTACTGTTAATTCCACTAAGAGGAAAAAGAAAACTGGCTGCAATCCTAATGACAAGGTTCTCTAATTGGTACCCAAGATACAATATTAAAGAGAGCATTCTACAATCCAAAAGGGCAAAGGAAACTAAGTATGGGTTTAGCACACAGAGATAAAAGGAGACAGACAAAGTTTCTGACGTGATCTAATTACTTTCTGTAATGAGATTTGCAAGAGGTTCTAATGTAACGATACCTTTGGTGTAATGATATGCTTTGGACCATGTACTGCTTGTTTTAAACGGGTGTCAGGCTTAATATTGTTGTGTTTCCCACAGACCTCTTTTTTTTTGTATTTTTAATCTTTTCTGCCCTCCACAGTATGTCCACCCTGATAAAAGATCAGATGCTTCACAAGATATCTGCCTATCCTATGTGTTATGAGTGCAGTGTATAAAAGCTGTAAGTATTACTACAACTGTGTTAATTATTTATGCAGTTATCTCCATTAATTCTAAAAGTAGTGAAAAGAAGCATTGAAAACAGTTGATGTACCAGGTTAAGATCACCAGGTCCAAACAACTTGTACCAAAAACTTTATAACCATAATTATGATTTCTACTTAGTCTTAAATCACAAGTTCCAGGAAGCTGAAACCAAACTAATACTCTCTGGGACTTTCCAGTAATTTCCTAAATACCAAAAGGGGAAAAGATCTACAAGATGATAACAGTGACCCAAGCACTGGAAACTTTGCCATCTCAGACTCTGTGGCTGCAAAATACAGTAATTTTGGTCTCTTAAGAAAATAAAAGCTCCATTTTTTAAGCTTTTATTGCTGTAGTGGCATGTTCAAGGTTTCCTGCTGCAGATTTCCTGGTACTCAGTAGCAGAGAACTGTAAAGTGTGGCCTATCAGTCACCCAGCCAGCTATATTCATAAAACCTCAGGAATTGCCCCTTTGAAACCCTGAACCTCCCACCAAATGCAGCTGCAAGTGGCCAATAGCTTCAGCTCTCATGGGACTGTGAAACACACAATACAAAATTCACTTCGATTGCACAACCAGAAATTCTTTAGAAAAGCAGACTAAAATGGGGAAAAAGGCTTGTCAGGCAGACAGGGGCAAGTGAAGTCACAAAATAAGCATTACAGGATTCAATTCAGAAAGGACTAAAGGTTCCAGGATCCTGGCCCCTCTTGCCTCCTCAACAAAACCCATCAGCTTTGATCAAGCTTTGTCAAAGTCTGAGACCACTGACGTATTATGACAGATAAAAAAGTTCTTGACTTGGTGTCATGTGTCATTCTAATTAGAAAATAAACCACATAAAATGAAGATAGCACTTAACAAATAGACTAATATAGGTTAATCTAATAAAATTATAAACAGAAAATTGTTTGCCAAATGCCTATTCAGTCATAATCTGAAGAATCAGTTCGTAGCCTGATCAACTCAGCTAAGTTGGTCAGAGCAGGGTGCTAATAATGCCCAGGCTGTGGGTCCAACCCCTGTACAGGCCATTCATTTAAGAGTTGGGACTTGATGATCCACATGGATCCCTTCCAACTCAGAGTATTCTGTAACTAATTTAGCAATCAGCAAGACCAAAGCACTAATTTTCCTAATAAAATTTACAAATGACAAATGGTGCAAAACAATATACAGTGCAGATGACAGTGACTGCAGTTACTTAATAAGATTAGTTACAAAATCAAGCAGTAAGAACTACACTCAGAGCAGACCTTGTAATCAATGTTAGATAATGAGCAAAGTTCATCCTTAAGAGCATGGAAAACACCACCTTCAAAAAAAAATACAGTGGTTTAGCAGAACACTGGCTGAATGTTGGTGTGACTTGGCAGCTAACACTTTCCAAGTGTATGTGCCTAGAAACAACTGCATAATAAAGAGCAGGACTAGAAAAAAACATTTATACCTTCCCTTCAGTGCCCTGCATCAGAACTTTGGGACAGCAGCCCATATAATTTACAAAAGGAGATCTTGTGCATGATGTTCATTGCTCTGCACAAGAGTGACCAGAAACAACTTAAGGAATAAACATATATACTCTATCTTCATTAAGAGGTTTGTGTACTGAGGGCTTTTCAAAGAACAGGTTATGTGGCAAACTCCTGTGTGCACACACAGACACCTACAACATCTGTGTCCAGGTGCTCCAATTGTAGCTTCTTGGAACTACTGTCACAGCAATATCTACATTTGCCTAACAAAGTCAGAAACAGGTAAATGGAACCCAGAAATGTTTCATCTGAATTTATCTGAAGGGAGAATTAATACAACTCTTTAAGACATGCTCAGTCATCTTCCACCACCTCAGCATGAGAAAGCTTCAGGTTTCGTGTGAGTGGTTTCAGTACTTACAGACGTGGGTGATCTGCACTGGGATCTGCAGAGCTGCCATGGGGCTCGGGGCACTGCCCGTGCTCTCCTCCAAGCGAGCCACCCGTATCTGCACGTGCTGCACCCCCGAGCTGGAGTTAGTGTTTGCTAATCCACTGCCACACTTGTTGTCTGGAAGCTGGTGCCCTGGATTGTTTTTTTGGTTCTCGTGGAGCTGTTTAAGACCCTTTATCAGCACTGAGAGAAAAAAAACGCTCATGCTAAAGCAGGCTGAAGAAGCACATTGGAAATGCTGCAATTGGTGATTTATCCAAGATGAAAAGAGCAAACAAAATCCTACAGAATCTGGAACTTAGGCAATCTCCAGAGCTACAGAAACTAGAAATTTAGCACATATATAGACCATTTATAGTCAACTACTGAAGTGAACTAGATTTCCCATGGAACCCAGGCATTTCATGATGCCTGTGGGAAAAAAAACACATAGCCCATACAATTTTGGAACTCTCTACAATGGTGCATGGTATATGCCCAAGCTACAGTCAAGTGCCAGTATCACTGCTTATGTAATGCTGCCATCAAAAGTAAATCCTTCAATCTTCTACAACACGGAAGCAGATTTGTTCCAGAGCTTGACAGAAACGTCACTGAAAACGGAGCAAGAGAGCACGAATCCCATAGTGGTTATATGACAATTCTTCACCTCTTCCTGAAGAGGCCCACTGCTCCAACAGAATCACCCACCCTCCTTCTCTGTAACTGCTTTGGCCCTGCTAAGGGAGCAGCTGACGTAAACAGCAAGTTACAAAACCTGAGATCTCAGCTTTTCCAGCATTCATTACAGCAAACTGCCTAAGCATCTCCCCTTTGTCAGGGAAAAGAGAGCAGAGCCTGTTGCTTCAGTGCTGCATTTATATTATGAATTATTTGATGCAACAGCTGCCTATTAATGTGGGGTAACACACTCTCCTCCCAGCTGCAGCCTCCAGGCAGGACTAATATATAACCACACTGTCAACCACAGCACAAGTGTGCATTAAATTACGTCTTTCATTAATTATGACATGACTAATCTCTCTGATCTTTTTTTCTCTCCCCAAGTCAGACGAAGGGAGGTCTGAAGGTCACAGACACCCCTTTGGCTTAGGCACTAGGTTTCTCCAAGCCAGAATGGGAAAATGGTATGAGATGTGTGTGTGGGAGCTTTATATTCCTGGCTCCTCCCCTCCTCCTCACTGCAGCTAGTAGTAGATCTACCTTCTGTCTACAGCTAAGGCTCAGCACCTGACAGAGATTACATTTTAACATCGTAAAGGTAACACATCTAACCTGAGGCCATAGTTAGGCTGCAGATAAATATTCTCTTCCACCTGAAGAGGTCACTGCCCTCCATACCAAAGATCAGCATCATCTGAGATCTGCCAGCTGAGCTGCTTAGATACATGCTCTCACTTTAGCCAAAGCGAGAAGGGATGGCAAAATCTGTCTAGTTGTACACATCAGCTTGGCTTGTTTGACTGAAACATTTAAGGATTGCTTGTAGGAGCAATTCAGCCAGCAGATCCAAGGGGCCAGTAACTTCCAGCAAAGGAGCAATGTGCTCTTTGGCCAGCAATGCTGTAAGCAGACAACAAAATGCAGCCTTATTCCTTTGACATATGTGAAAGGGGCTTTCAGAAGAGAACTGTGCAAGTAGTACATTACCAGGGAATGAAACATCCTTGTGGTTTGCAATCTGTCTTTTAATGGTCCACCATTTACTCCGCAGCCACTGTGGGGAACGGACACTACTCCATCCTTCAGCCAGTAAATCCCAATTGATATCATTTTCATCAGAAACCTCAAGTTCCGCTATCCTGGCAGGACACAGAAAATATTGACCTGTTAGAAACTGCCCTCCAGACCGGCAGGGGTGTTGCACATGTCCGGCCGTGTCACACGTAACAGCACAGAATGACATGCTAGTGACCAGCCCACCAGAGCTCGGGAATCGACACAGGCTTCCAAGGCTCCACGCTGCCAGAGATCAAGCAGAATCATAAACAACAGAAGATGGACTAGACCTGTTAGATGACCCAGTCCATCTCCTTGCCATGCAGGATTATTCTCCTCATTAATTTATACATTAGGATTTTGATTGGATTATCGTGAAGCATTCCAAGTGGTGGTACTTGCATCTTTTCTTTATGAAAAAACATTCCCCAAACACATCTCCAAGGCAGGCAGTACTTCCTGAGATTCACTCTGAACTTTCACTTAATTAATTTCATGTTATGATATTTACTTGTTTTCTTCTAAGTAACAACCATCCATCCTTAACACAGATTTTTGCCTTCTCTCAGATGCTTCTTAGCCAAAGTAGATGAAGTTAACTACAGCATTAAACACTTTCTCATAAATCAATCCCACCAGGCTCTCCAGATAAGGGACTGTCGTCTATATCAGAATCTGTTTGAAATCACTAAAAATCTCTAAATTGCCCTTATCTGTACATGGAGCATATGAAAGAGCGGTGAATAGTGAGGGAAAAATATTTCTGTGGCAGTTAAGGAAAGTCCTCTTTACAAACAAAGCTAGCTAAAGAAAGAAAAAAGTGAAAATGAAAAAAACTACCAAAACCAACCCTGTAGGATGAGTAAATGATATCTGGATAGACCAAACCAGAAATACTAATAGATATACTCAACACATTCTGAAATGTGGAATCAGGCTCCTCATTTTGAGTTCATGTCAAACAGCTTTAGTAAATTTGTTAATATTACTTTGTAAGTAATCCCTAGACATCTTGGCTTCTTACTCCCACCCAACCATAAAAATCCACTGGCTAAAAAGCCTGAGTTAAAGGCATTCAAAATGGGAGGAGGACTGGAGAGAGCAAAAGATTTCCAAAGTCACTACCAGGTTGCCAGTTCAAACGTAGTCAGAGATGCTGATATCCAATCAGTGTTTGGTGGCCTACATGAAATTAATTTGCAGTCTCAGTTTAGCTCTTTGTAGACAAGACGTCCACATCACAGAAACCACCACCACACTTGACCCTTGTTGGTCATCTCAGCAGAGAGGCCAAGGACTGAACGGGCAGGGAGACTGAGCTACCCTCCAGTTAAGGGTTAAAGCGCATCGGTGGGGCAACGTGTGGGAAGCTTGCACCGTTTGCTGCCTGTGCTGTACCTTTTCTGTGGAATAAAGAAGACTTCAGTCTCCAGGGTTTTCAATCTGACACCTTTCACGAACACTAACATTCACTAAAAAAACAAAAAACAAAAAATACGTTCAATAATAAATCTCTGGGAACTGTAAACACAGCAGTGATTTTTGGAAGGTTCTAGAATTTTCAGTGTCTAGGAAACCAGCAAAATGGACCCCAATGGAATCCTGCTAGCAACACATACTAGAAACCTTTAAAAGTAACTAAAATAACGAACCTCAAGATCAGATTTATTTCATCCTCCTTGGTCCACTCGGTGCCCCCACTCTGTTTCCAGTTGAGATAGTTGAGCCATTTAGAGCGGCACTGCTTCTCCGAGCGCGTCCCGACCCGTTCAGCCACAGCAGCCCACGACACACCTTGTGTGACAATGTCACCTGGCTCTGTGCTTGTCAGCTCGTGCACTACTTCTGCCAGTCTTTTTTCTTCTTTCTCTGTCCACTTTCCTGAGAGAGAGAGAAGCCCTCCAACTTAACTAGCAGCAGATACCCTCTGTTCTGATCCGTAACATGCCAGCAAATATTTAACTTCCATGTCCAATACCTTAGTCCAGACGCAAATATTGGCTTGTGAAGATGTAACTGTTCTTAATTACTAACAATTTATATTACATCCATTCT
This sequence comes from Mystacornis crossleyi, assembly GCA_013400655.1. Classification (NCBI taxonomy): domain Eukaryota; kingdom Metazoa; phylum Chordata; class Aves; order Passeriformes; family Timaliidae; genus Mystacornis; species Mystacornis crossleyi. The sequence goes on along the minus strand of VYZQ01032841.1, from coordinate 260,932 downwards.
TGATTATCAAGTCAACAATTCCATTGTTCTGCTGCCAAATTTCTCTCCTTTCTCTTACTCTCACAGATGAGGTCACACAGATCTTGTCCACATAGTGACCAAAGCAAGCTGATCCAAGCTATCTGAACTGTATTAGCTGGAGTGAATTAACCACGCAACAATTTAGTGGACATTAATCACATGAGGTCTGCCTAAATTTTCCTTTATATTTGAGTATATACATTGAAAACTCCACAATATTTTACTCCTGAAGTGCATCTGTCTCTCTCTCGACACCAAACATACAGTGTAAGTTTATAACCATTAAACACAAGGGACAGAACTTGAAACAGAATATCCATTTCTGACACCAGCATTTACCTCACCTGTGTTGCAGGTATCCTTCATCAGTCTACATCGATCCTTTACAGATGAAGCACTTCTCCCCAGGGCAGCTCCTATTGTGGCCCAATCATTACCGTGCTTTACTCTGAGCCTAAAGAGAAAGGTGCTCATTAGCACTACAGCCAGTGAGGAAATTACCAAAATATCAAATATTCTCTAATAAAAACAGGATGAACATGCAGATTACAGGCCTAAAGACAGAATGGGCAATCACTTTGCTACTTCACTATCGGTATTTTCTGCTATTTTTCCGATGTGTTTCTAGAAGCCTTTTGGGTCAGCTAAGCCACAAGATACTTATAAAGTGCTTAATATCTGTCTTGCAAGAACATTGTGAGGCTTAATGAGTGTGTTAAACACAATAGGAATGTTTAGCTAAATAGCCAATTTCCATTCTATACAGGTTCCTCAATGATTTTCAGGTGGTGTTGAGAGCACTTGAGAAATTTAAATAATGCCCGATGAAAACCCAGGCATGCTACAATTTAAATTAAGCAAAACACTGCATAATCATGTTCATCATTTTAACAATCATTTTCCTCCTTCACATGACAGCAGGTTGCTTAAAATGTTGATCCGTGACTAGTTCTGACACATCAGGAACCACAGGCACCTTGTGAATGACACAAAGCAGGCCAATTGATCCAAAGAGATCCATCAATGCAATACAATATACCCCTTCCTTCCTTCAGTCCAACAACTTCTTCCAACTCCTCAACCCTGGAAATGTGCAGGAGACGATAAAGTCTGCAGCCCCATCTCCTTGATCTATCAGGTCCCTACTCAAGATTAGGCTTTTTGAGCTGTACTGATAATTTATGTATCTGTGATACTTCCTAGGGGAGATCCTACTCTTGCCCTGCCACTTCCATTAGGAATAACCTCTGCTCAGATTTCCTAAAGAAATGGAATTTCTGTTTCTCATAACCACAAATATTGACTGTGCTTGTAAAAATCTGAAACATTCTTAGTTGCAACAGAAGCCTGGCTTTAGAAGTTTGTTGCATATTGTAAGGTCCTGAACATACATTAGAAAACAATTTTAAAAGAATCCAAATGTAGTTTCATTTTTCTTTAGATAGTAACCACTATTTTTTGATCATGTTGGAACAGTCAAATTTACTTGTAACTCTTCAGCGATTTCATATAAGGAAATCTTTAAAAATTCATCAAGCTACTAAATATAAACAAGAAAGAGTGACCTTGTTCATAAGATGACTTACTCTTTAAGCTTTTCAATTTCCTCAGGAGTATACCTAAGCAACAGGTAAATAAAAAGACATTATTTTAAACAAAAAGCATACAGCATAAATATTTTTATTTTACTAACCACACAGCACAGAAGTTACAACAAGAGATTAAGGAATTTCAGCTGTAAGAAACAATCTGACTATTTTGGAAGAATGCGAGAAATAAATGCCATTTTCCACATTAGTGCATTTCTAAGGTTAACTGGTATAACATTCCTCTCGTTTGTTAGAAAAATTCCTCATTCTCCATGATCTTATTCCTATGAACAGAATTAGAACTTTCTGCATTAGTCTTTCAAACAAACAGCTACTTCTTCCTTACTGTCCCAGTCCATCTTCACCATAAAGCTGATTTTCCAATAAAAAGGCAAATCAGCATTGAGAAGGTATTTTTAATTTTCAACTACTTTCAAAAATTAAAATATAATATCCTTTCTGGATGGCACCAGACCACTGCTTTAAAGAAGAGCAAGCAAAGACATAAAGAGTGAAGATCAGTTACTTCCAGGTCACAGCTCTAGAAAAAGTTACATCTCAGCAGATCCAAGCTCGTGTCCAAGTCTTCTCATCATATCAGAAATATATATCAGAATCTGTTATTCACCTTTGTTTTGGGTTTTTTGTTTGTTTGTCTGTTTTTTAAAGTTGTCATTGAATACCATCATTGAACACAACTATTGTCAAGGCTGATCTATCAGAATTGAGCAAAGGTGACACATTAGGAGGATCTAGGTCTATTTGGCTAAAGTTTTCTCTCACATAGAACATGTCAAACATAAAATACATGACCCTACTCATACCAATAAAACCATGCAGCATTAGAGGGTTTCATACTTTCCAACATGGTTTCTGTCATCATACATGCGAAGAACTCTTCTATAGACAGCAAAGAGAGGCCGATTCAGACCCCAAGCTATTGTCCTGTAGAAATCTTTTCTTTCATCTTTTGACATTTCAAATATAATTTCAGTGGCATCTTTTATTCCACGGGCCTAGAACAAAGCATTTAAAAAACAAAAACAAAAACCACAAACAAAACACCTTAGATAAAGTCTCCTAGGAATCAAAAAGTAGAACACAAGAACTGATGCCATTATGCAACTTTCTGTGTATCACAAATACTACAGTCTGAAAGTAAAACAGAGTACTTATGGATTAGCTCCCTCAAATACAAACACAAACCCTTGAAGAGTAGGTTTTGTTCCTTTGGTTTTTTTACGCTGGAGTCCAGGGAGACACAGAAGCTCTAACCCCTATCCACATTTAAGAAAAAAAAAATTTTGTCCAATGTGTATCTTAAGATCAAAAATTGAACCATCATGTAGAACATCATGGAAAATGTACTGTGGTGGAATTCACCTGGGGCCATACAAGAGAAGGTTGTCAAACAGTGCTATACCAATTTATTACATAATTTTAGATATTCCTTATGCAAAAGCAATTTTTCAATTAAACTACTCTTCTAGTTCTGATGGAAACTCAAAGTAAATTCAATACAAAAACAGTGCAATGAAGTATAACAGTAAAGCTTAAGCTTAACTTCAGCTTAAACCAAGAATCGCTATATTTCAATTATTCAAGCAGTACAAGAAAGCAGATAAATGGGAAAAGAACGACTCAAATGATTTACCAGTAACTCAGAAAAGTTATTTAGCTAGCTTAAAAAAGCTTCACTAGATTTAAAACATAGTATTACCCATTAATGATTTTGTGGCAGAAACTCTAATACGTGTGTGGGCAGACACACTCTACAACTAATACTGCAGATTTTTGTTCCAATGAACACTAAATTCAGGGTATTTTTAAAACCACCAGTGAAGGATGGTGAAACTGTAATACCCAGGCCATATATTCTCAGTTGTTAGGGCTCAGCTCAAACATTCTCAGCTGCAAGCCTACTACAAATATGACTTATGGGCAATTATCACCATTAGCATGTTCATCACATGCCCATTTGCACGGAACTCTGACTCCAATAATTCAAGGGGAAGAACACAGACACAGGCATCCTGCTAGTGAAGTACACAATCACAGACTGGGCACCGAGGAAGGCTGAAAGTTGTATTCAGTGCTCACTATGGAGAAATTATCTCTACTGCGAGTGCAAATTTCTTCCACCATCTTCAACAAACGTTTCAGGAGTCCTCAATGTATAATCAGAGAAAGAGATTTATCCATGTAAAATGTCATGTCAGGATGCTCAAAATGGGCTATATTCAGTACAAAATTAAAAGCAATGTTACATTCAGTAGTACTTAAATCCTGTCTATGAATAAAATCTTTTTATGTGTGTCAAATGGGTAATGACCATTTCTACAACAAACCAATCTGAAACATTTATTGTATATTCTGGGAAGTACTAAAAAAAGTTGGTTTCTGCAGGAGCTGCATCACCACATCAACAAGCAGGGAACACACTCTAAACATACCTTTAAGTAACGCTCAATGTTACTCATCAAAATGTCAATTTCTTCCTTTGACCACATCCCTTGCTTCCACTTATGGCCTGAAAATAGAAATGACAAGCTAATTACTGAAGTGAAGGCCAGAAAAACATCAAGAACAGAAGTATCTGAAAACATGACCCATACTGCAATTAACAAAGAAAAGAGTAATTTTAGCTACTAAAAAACATAACTAGTATTAATTTTAAACAGGTGTTATTTCATAACTGACAGTAACCATCAACTAATACTTAAATAATGTGAGTCAGACCCCTCTTCAAAAACATCCCATTTTTAAAAACAGAACATGAACTCCTCTATGCGCTGTCAAGTCACATTTTCAGACTTTCTCTTCAGCTGCAACTAGAAAATTTCTGTCTTTAAACTGACAGCTGAAATTTCCATGCACTCAAAATGATTCTAGAAGCTGGAACATAAAATGTGACTTAGAATATTACCTGAGGAACTGCCAACAACATGGGGTTCTCTTGCATGCCTTAACACTCCTGATCATGTGAGTAGTGCCACCTACTGTGAGTGCTTTTCATAGAGGTAAATGCTCCACTTAGTCTTTTTTGACAAGCTGATCCCCATCTCCTCTTTTTTTGCATTGGGACTAATTCTCAGAGGTCACAGTCACGATAAAAACTTGTGGCGAGTCTTTTACTTCCCAAATAAAAGTGGCAACCCAATAGAAACAAACAATAATGCTTCCTCTCTGTCCATGCCCTTAGAAACTACAATGCCAGCTGAGCTGTAAAAGCAAACTCAACCAACTTTATTTAGAGAGAAAATTTCAAACCTGAAGTCTATCAATAAAACATTAAAACACTCCTCTAAATTATCCTTTTTTCCCCTTATGGTCATACCATACTTTTAATTAAGCTTACGCTGGTGTGACCCAGTTTACACACTGGTGTGTGCTGGCTACCTGCCCACCTCTGCTCAGGAAAATCAGGGTACTTCCTTCTCAGCCTGCTAATTACCAGAGCTGAGAGACAGAACACACCAAACAGACTGTTTACTCAAATCCAATTATAATGAAAAGTACAGGCATTATTACTAATTCCATTGGAACTGGTGAGAGAGTATTCTTTGCCTGAGCCCCATGGCTTCAATCTCTTCTTCCACAGCTACAGAGACAGAAAAATAATGTATTACTGTAACTGTGATTCACACCTCTGTCCAAGCCTCTGAACTGACTTAATGGGACACTGCTACTCTTTACACAGAATAACCTTTAATACCAAACTATTTTAGGAAAGGACATATATTCCGCACTTCACATGTTTGCATATTCATAGTCAAGGTTTTCATAACCTGCCCACAGGCCTGGGAAGAAAGCATTATCAAGGGGAGACTGCTATAAAATGACGAGCTCAGGCCACACATGCCAAACTCTGAGCTACTGTAAAGGAAGACACATACTGGCATTCCTCCACTGCTGATTTCTGCGACAAACCACAGAGCTTACAATAAAAGTTCAGCCAGTAGAGATTCTCAAATATTTTTCTTGGCATATTTTACTAGAAATGTCTTCCTCAAGTTATTAATCCCTTAACCGGAATCACCAGATTTAGTGCCCTCCTCTGACTGGCTGACAATGCTGTGTCTCTTCCTAAAGTTTTCTAAGAAAAAAGGAGTTGCTTTGAACTGACTGAAAAAAAAAATATTTTTCCTCCAGAAAAGTGAAAGTCAAAGTAAGAAAAACAGTAGAGAGGCTGAGGAAACTGGAGAGACAACACGTCTTCATTTGACTCTAAGTTGTTTCTCTAGGTTTAGAAAGGCATTTCCCCTGGGGGGAGGAAAATAAAAACAAAAGCTCTTAAGTTCAGCAACTACTACATGATTGCATAGATATATCTGGAAAGGGAGGAATGCCCAGTGGGGTGGAAGTTTCAGGAGTAGCAGAGATTATTTCATTAGATCCTGGTCTGCAGGAACCCTCTTCTTCTGAACCAACTCCATTAACCTGATAATGGATTGGTTTTTCTCCTGGTTGTCCTCCCCTCTGCTGCAGCTTCCCACCCCTGACCAGGCAAACACAACTCTCTGCCCCCTCTGGGCAGACACAAAGCACCCGCAGCCCTTCTCCACTACTGTCACCACACAGGCATGGCCCACCTCCAAAAAGCCGGACCAGAGATTACTTTATGCAACTCGCAAAATGTTCTGAGACACTGGGAATAGTTTACCTTTTTACAGCATGGGAGAACTGCGTTTGTAATACCCTACCTTTATTGGTTAGGGAATCCTTATCCTCTTTGGTTGTGAACCAGGCTTGACTAACAGCTGATACTTCTTCAGTGCCCATTGGGGAGATTTCATCCAGCTGTTCATTCTGAAGAATCTTGAAAAGACCAATATGAAATTATCCAGTCAGACATTCAGTTGTTTATATTACTTTGCAAATAACATGGAGACACAGTTTGAAGGAAAATGAAATCACCTTGCTGACTGTTCAAAAGTGCCATGTTTTAGATGCGGCATTCAAAGTACATTCACCATTCTTAAAAAAAAACTGATTAAGATTTAGCATCTTAATATACAGATGTTGTGAGAATTAACTAGGTAACATTCTTCATCCTGTTTACTGTTCAACGTAGAGTAAATAAGAAGAGTCTCACTGGCTGTGGCGGAAACAGGACTATGTCCAGCATCTCCAACCTACAACTTTTAAATGATATACCCACAATGAAAACTGCATGTAACTGTTAGGACTGGTGACAAGACAAACTGGTGACCACTTAAGCCTGTTATAAAGTTTAACTTATAATCAAAGAATGACAGAAATAACGGATAAACTTGTCTTCTATGCAGATCACAACAGAGCACGTAATGACCAGTGGAGGGTTACCTCTGCTACTCTTTGCTGTATTGCTCTTTGGGCAGTAACTTAGACTACAATCAACCTCTCTCTTACATAAAACTATTCAATTGTCCTTTTACAGAACAGCATTTTTACAAACAAGATTCATGCTCACATACATTCGTTTCAAAGAGTCTTGTTCATTTAGTAAGAGTTTCTGACACTTGTTTCCCTTTTCATTTCAATTTAAATAGAAGCATACATCAAATAGGTAAATTTTAAAGTTTTACTGTACCTGAATCTGGGTAACAGTTCCTTCATTAATCTCATCTTCAGCTACCTCAGTGGTAGCAGTCATGGTCACCTCAAAGCTTTGATCATTTTCTGAAACTTTAGAACAGGTAAGTTAGTAGCATACTTTACTCCTGAAGCATTTTTTCACACATGCTGCAAGTTTTATAAACTGCTACCTTTGACCTGAAAATTTTGAAGAGCCTTTTTCAGTATTTATTTGTTGACACAGTAAATTCACTAAAATGATTACCAACTGCTTCTCTTCATAAAATTAAAATATGGGTTTTGAAACCTTCAGTTTTACACTTGAGTACAACTAAGACCTAATGTGAAACATAAACAAAATGTGCTGGATGCAATCATTTGAAACTGTATTAAAACTTTCTTTCCAGCCCTCCGGTATTTTCCACTAATTAAAGGACACCATTCAAATCTTCTGGCTGCATGCTTTTTCCCCAGTCCTCCTTTAGCATGATAATGCCTTTACTTCTAAGGAGTTTCTACCAAATAAACAGCCACTCTAGACATTGCAAATTGGTATTTTAGCTAGATCTGGTTTTGTCTCCCTTTGGGAGATTATATTAAACTATCTGATATTCAATCAACTTCCTTAAAATTAATTCAGCATTCATCCTATCTTTTCTACATCAATCTCTTTTACATACACCTCAATNCAGTTTAATATAGAATATAGCCATTTGTTGTTTCCTTCTCGAGTAGGTGACTAAATACTTGTGCTCTGAGAATATTTTACAGGAAGTTACAGTGTATGTCATGGAGAATCATTTGTTGTGCCACACTAAACTCTTGTTCAGCATTCATCCTATCTTTTCTACATCAATCTCTTTTACATACACCTCAATATTACAAAACACTGAAATACTAATCATAGTTTGTTCATTAAAAAAACTTATCTCTTAGCAGGTGGAGGGCACCTAGTTCGCTGTTCATTCACTTATCCTTCAATTTATTCAATGCACCTGTGCCTGCAGGTCTTTTATCTATTTTAAGGCAGGCTTATTTTGCTAGTACTGTTACTAATTGCTGCAAAACTATCCAAGGCTGAGAGAAAAGATGATACCCAAATATATTAATAAAATCTGGAAGAAAAGAAAAAACATGCAAAATATTCTAATGTGATTCAAAGAGTTCACTTCTAACTTTTACCAACAGGTATTTTTGCTACAGGAGTACATAAACTTAAAAGAACTTACTTGGAACCGCAACAACAGAAATGCATGGAGTAGAATCATCAAGGCTTTGATCATCCTCTGATAAGCAAAGCCTCTTGTGTGGAGGTTCAGAGCTGTCTTCAGAGTCTACTTCATCAGCTTCTAACAACAAAAAAATACCCAGGTTACTTCCTGTAAGCTAAGTGGAGCCTTGGACAGAGTTCTCCTAAAAAGTGGGCCAAAGTAAATAGTAGAAGCAAATGTGACAGGCTGGTTCAGTGCTTTGCTGCTGCCCAGGAACTTGGACTTAGCTATGGGCAATAACAGTTCACCTGCTTTCTTCAACGTGCACTTTCTCTAAAAATTCCATCCACAGTCTGTCAAACACAAACCAGTCTACAGAAATTTGGGTATGTGCTTGGTTCTAAGAATCCGTTTCCACTGAAATAAACCACAGCAGCTGGTTCTTCACTGGGCACACACAGTTTTGGGATTTATACCTAATTCAACACTTTATCATTCCTTAAAACAAAGCAGAACAATTCTTGCACAGTAAACTGAACCTGAGTATCTCACAGAATTTGTGGGCAGGAATGTATGGTGGTCAGATCAATTCAAACAAAGAAGGAAAAAAAAATACTATGCAATAAAATTCTATACCATTTGGAGGGCAATGAAGAATTAGGTTCCCTTCAGTGTCCTGAGTCAAAGTCACAGAGTTCACGGTTTCTACTGTCACTGTGTCAGACTCTTCTTCAACTGTGCTCATACTCAAACCTGAAAGAGCAACACACAAATTACGTTTCTGCAGTTGGACTCCACTCGGACCATAATGCTCTTCCATACCCCAAACAACCAGCACAAACTCCCACAGGGAATGAGCCTCCTCTTTACATGAAAAATCCACTATTTCAGACATTCACCTACCTTCACTTTCCTGCACACTTACATATTGCACAGGGTAAAATCAGATAGTTTTAAAGTAACTTTTCCAGTTAAAAATAGTAGCTAAACTCCCTATTAGGAGGATTTACAATCTGCTGATTTCTTTTTTTTCAAACACAAACCTAGGCTACTTTTTCAGCATTTTTAAATTCTTCACATCTGATGATTTTTGTCCAGTATTTGTACCACTGTTAATTTAATAATTCCGCTATTATAGAACCAAAAGCTAGTCAGGACTGACAAATTTTTCTAGTGTCCTATTAGTCACAGCTGCCCTATTTATAGACTGCCAAGTTGCGAAGTTTTATTCGCCTTCCATGCATATAACCAAATGTGAAACTTGCACTTTTTCTTTAGCATTTAAACAGCAAGAGCAACAGAAAAATTGGTTACAAGCAATCACCAGTACAAAAAGCTACTGAGAGAATAACTAATCCAGGATAAGCCATATCCATTGAAGTCACAGAATTAGGGCAATATGAAGTGTCTCTGATAATTTCACTTCCACCACAAAAGTACTGCAATGAAACACAAAGTTTATAACAAATTCTATGTAAACCACTACCACTAATTCCGAAATAAAACAAAGCAAAACCCCACAAGAAAAGTTTTATCCAAATACATAGAGATGTAACCTTGGCAGCTGCAGAAGATAAATGAAATCACACCTAAAATATCCAGAAGCTTTGCAAAGATTTCATCAGTTTTAAGCCTGGTTTTGTTGACTTTGGCAGAGATTTTTAAAAAGAAAATATCATCTATTTCTCCTTTAACTGCTCAGTCCTTTTTCTGTGTTTACTCATATGTCAACAACAACAAAAAATTACTTTTATTTTGAAGCCAAAATGTTGTTAAAAAATAACTGACTACAGCTTTAGAAAAAAGAAATCACAATCACATTACAAATTTTTCATGTATTAGGCAGGGATAGTCACATACCCATATGCAAGTGGAATTTACAACCTGATTTCAAATTCCCTGTATAATGTAAACATTATTGCATCAGCAGGAAATTATTTAATTTTTAATCAGAAAACATGTTCTTCAGTATTGAAGATTGCCAGGAGAAGCATTATCCTAGAAAGATAAAACTGCCAGTCCTTCAAAAAAATTACTTCTCACCTCTCGAGCTTGTTGAATATTTGGCACATCTTGAAGTACATGTGACTGATTCCTCAAATGAAGTGATATTACCCTCTGAACATGTAAAAAATTTCAGATACCACTGACATTTTAAATCAGAGGGTTCTCAAACTTTCCTTCTCATCTACCATCAGCAACAGTTCCTTGCCACATGCAAGCGTGGGACGAAGTAACTTCCTCGGGATTCATCTGCTGCTGAGTTTTACAGCCTGTGCTCGATCCTTCACTAGGAGCTGCTGTTTGCTGCATGGGTGTAATACTCATTTTAGGAACCCAGTGGGATATCCTTAATGCCAAAACATGACGAAAGACATCCAAAGCGTTATAGCTAAATCAGAAGACTCTTTCTCAACCCAGTTTTAAGTTATTAATTTAGCTTTTGGGGAGTGAACAAGGATTCTCTTTTTCATGTTCATATGTACTTTCTGAGTAAGTTTTACTACAGGGACTACTGTAGTAAAAATCCCTAAAGCTACCAAAAATGAGGTGGAGAACTCTTGTTAATTTTATATCAACTGGCAGTCGCAACATTTATTTTTCTATAATCAGTTGAAAGCACCTATTTTTCCTTACACCACTTTAGAAGCCTGAAAGACATGAGATTTATAAGACACACTACAATAGTCGTGTATTTCACCTACAACTATTCTGAAAGCAGTGGAAACTATAGCACCATCCACAGCAGAAGATACAGCAGACCATTTCTTCTTTTTTATTGGAAGATTGATGAAAATTGAACACAGGCCCAGCAAAGCTGGGTCATTCTTTCAGCAGTTACTCGGGACTTAATGAAAATCAATCTGTATATTTACAGGATTTGTCTACCAAATAAAAAACACAGGGCAATTAATCCCATTGCATTCTCTGCCTTGCTGGTTTGCCAAGTTAGGGGGGAACAGGACACAGCATAAAAGGGATCCGTATGTCCAAATACGGCATTCCCAGACACGGAGAGGCAGCGACACCAGGCTCAGCAGCCGCTACCCCGGCACTTCCCTCCAGAGCCGTACCAGGACTAACCAGACAGCGGCTGAGGCAGCACAGCTGAGGGCACCACTGACTCTTCTGATCAAGTCACACATCTGTCAGCTCCAGCTCCCATGTACTGCAGAACACCCGACACCGGGCACTGCACTTTGTTCAAGGACCTGTGACTTCCCAAGAAACATTCCTCAGTGCAACTCCTGGATTGAGCAGGGTTTTATAACTCCTTGCCAATTTCCCCAAAACAGTTTATGCCAACTGTAACTGCTGGCTCCCCAGGAAAAAAAAAATCATGTTCTGTGTAAGATACTTGAGATTTTGCATATCTTAAGTTTTCTGAGTAAAGGGATTAACTCTGACCAAGCCTTGATAAAAACTTAGAGCCAAATCCTTGATTTCATTCCCATTAACTTTAATGCCTAAGGCCTTGGAGCACAATTGAAAACTGAGTAGAAAGAATATGAAGAATTAAATCAAAGTCAAATGCGTATTTTGGACATTATTTTTTATTCATTAGACCATACAAATACAAGAAAACTGAAAGAAAAACCAACCAACCTGGTTCTTTCAAGCTACATTTACCCCAGGACAGGGGCAACAACCCATGAACACATGAATGAGTGACCAAAATCAGGAATAACTGCGGTGGTTCTTTTGAGTGAATAGGAAACAATCTTCACACCTTACAAACCCCACAGTTTTACACTTAAATAATGATGTAGCTACCAGGTACTCTGAATGTACATCAAATATGACGCATGACGGGACCACCTGGAGTTTACAGTGAGCTCAGTGGCCACAGCCCAGTGCTGCTGCCTGAGCCAACACCCTTCGATGCCTTCTCCTGATGGCAGCTGCAGGGACACTGCCCTCGCTGGACAATGCCCTGGATCCATCACGGTGTGGCAGCCGGAGCCACGCTAAACAATGCCAGCCCACGGCAGAGGCTTCGGGATGTGCCACGCGAATTCTGCTCACCACACACACCTGCACATCCACACATCTGCTCCTGCACATCTGCTCTTGCAAAAGTTAAATACAAAGTAAATGACAGCCAAGGTTTCTTAATTGGTGAGAATTAGGACCTGAGTAGTCTCATCACCTCCAAAATATCACCGTCTTTTCACAACTTCACTAAATGTGCCTTTGAAAACGCAAACAAGTTTTATTTTAAACAAAAGACTTACTTGAATTTCAAATTAACAACCCAAAGCTTTTCTTTAATCCTTGATTCAGATACATTCTTTACAGAGATGCCAATCTATCACTAATATTTCACGTTCTGAAGGAGGGTGTTAGCTTTTGGGGAAAGAGAACACTTGTCGGACAGACATGCACCAAAAGCGTGGATGACATAACCCATAATGAGATGGCACCTTAGAAATCAGTGTCAATTCAATAAGCATTTTTCGCCGTGTTGGATTTCTCTGTGTATTTACCAAACCCAACATTTTTTAGAGCTAGTTGCATTACAATTTCAAACAGGTTTCAACATGCAACCAAGGAGGTGGGAAAATACTTTGTCTACAAGACTCATTTAATACAGAATTGCAATACACATTTTCCACTAAAGCCAAACAATGGAGCAGTTCTTATTTACTTGGGAAGCATGCAGCAGAATTAGGCAGAAAAAAAACCCCACAAAGCTGATTTTACACCAAGCTGAAAAAAAAAGGTAACATCTTAATACAAAATTCCTTTAATTCTAAATAAGCCTCATCAGGCAGATGGGCTCAATTATTCTGAGGGTTGTAAAAATTAAGCACTTCTAAGAAACAGTATTTTACTCTTGCAGACAGAATTCTGTCATTGCCCCTAGTCATTAACTGAACATTATGTCTAGTCTTCAGTGGACTGTTGTAAATCTTTTAAAATTTCTATATGAAGTTGTATTAAAGGCTGCGTTCTTGGCACTGGGCAATAAATACGTTTCACTAAGTCCTGTAAAAAGCAAAATTGAAGATTATTAATGGACGCTTCCAGTTACCGTGACGTTTAACTGGAACAATCACATAGAATGCACTGGGATTTCGAGGCATTCGTTCAAGAGTAACACAAAGGAAACAAAATCATTCCTCATACTCTGGGAAACCTGAATGTTTATAGTGTATTCCATACCAAGTCAGTACTTCATATACCTTATCAGGAGTTTTTATTATTCAACTAGTGCCAGTGCTGTTATGCTAATATTCAACAACCCCCCCACACACCGACTCTACTCCAGACCAAATGGATGCTCCTCAAATTTAAAATTCCACCATGCAGAAATCTTCTCTAATAGCTGCCAACAATGGATATGAAAAGGAACCAAACTGGACAGACACCAATCATAAGGATCCAGGGACCTGAGTTTGTGGCACACAAGGATTTATTATTCTGTATCAGCACGAGATTACAGTCCTTTACGAACAGTTGCATCCTACTCATCAGTGGTATTTAGAGAAGTGGGCCATCACTGAAACAGAATATATGGGAGACACAATGGGACAAAGTGTTCTCATTTGCATTGATCCAAATTTGGCAGAACTCCATGAGTTCTAGCCTGTCCAGTGAAAGTTTAATAAAAAAGCACTGAGCATGCTTTAAATGTCACATAGGGGAAAAAACCCAACACAAAACAATATAAAAACCTATGTCCTAGCTCTTTCAAAAGAAATAAACATTTCTAGTTTTCTTTTACAGGAATTGGCTCTCAGGCACAAGGTTACGGCTATGGATAGAAATCTTAGTAAGTATTGTATGTACTAAAATTATTTTCCCTTCATGTAAATCCAGTTTCATGCTAAGTATGTCAGTAACTTCTTTGCCTTTATAAAAAATTGGTAGAAATTTAGCATGCAAGAAAAGTAAGAAAAATTATCCTAACTGTAGGACTGATAAGCAATGAGAAGTCTCTCTTGCTTTCTGATGCACAGATGAGCACAGAAATGATGCTCACAAAAAAGGATCTATTAGAACATGCAAAACACAGTGGAGAGATCTTTGTCTCTTATATGGCCACTTTCCATAATTTTGTGTGGTTAAGACAAAAATCAGTATTTTTGGGCATTCTACCTAAGGAGTTTTAATTAACGGTCAATCTTTTCAGTAAGTCATAAAACATCACCAAGCTGTTTATTATTATAATCACGTGAAATGATGTAAATGAAAACCAGAATGAGATGGGTCCATCTCATTGCAGAACCTGCATATCCAGGTTTTGCAAAGGAATTCTAACTATGCTGTCAAGAGGCCAACTTACATCTGTAGCCAGAGCGGCGCTGGCAAACAAAAAGCATTTTCTAGATTACTTCAACTAACAAAGGCCAGGTGGGGCTGAACAGTGTAACTCTTTGTGAATGAATACATACAAATACTATCAGTCAGCTGAAGAAGTAGCTGGTACAAGTGTAATACACATCACCACGCCCAAGGGCACCACCAAGAATAAAGAGACCTCAAAAAGGGGGCGGGGGAAGGAAAAAATAGGCTTTTCTGACCGGAATCCTTTATTTTGGCAAAACAGAGCATAGCTGTAGTGCACAAAATCCTGGTACCGCTCTAATATGAAACCCCTGATCTTGACAGGGCCGTACATTTCAGATTCCACTTGCCCTAAGCAACCTCAAATCACAACTCTCGCTGGGAAAAAAACCCAACATATTATGAAACAAAACAAATAAAACCCACAAGCTCAGGATACCCCAAGCGCAGACCCAGCGAGAGGGAATCCAGAAATTCAAAAGCGATCGTGCAGGTGGCTTCTTATTACAGACATCCAGGTATGAGGGAGGGAGTAAAAACCAGAAACAACAACAGCAATTTAAAAAAACCCAAAAACTTAATAAACAAAACAAACGCGCTGGCCGGCCTCCCCTTGCCCTGCCCTCCCAAGCGAGCCGGGCTTTGGTAATGTCAAGGGCCGGCCCGTCCGTCCGCTTCCCAATTTCCCTGTGCGCAGCGCTCCCGACGCCCGGCAGCTCCCCGGGAAGGCGGGGAGCCGCGGCCCAGGGCTCCCCCAGGAGAACAGCCGGCCGGAGGCAGCGGCCCTGCCCCTGCCCCGGCACTGCCCCCGGGGCGGCGGCTCCGGGCCCGCCTCAGCCGCCGCTGCCCCG
>VYZQ01032841.1:225808-244577 GCA_013400655.1 Mystacornis crossleyi | reverse complement strand
TTAAAAAGTGTCTTTGTGAAAAGACAGGGCAGTTTAGGTCAGAGACATTGCACGTAAAATTGTGGTGGTGAAAGAATGGAGATGAAATACATAGCAAAGACAAGAAGGTAGCTGGTATAAGGAACTGAAAGCAGGATTTATAGGATCTGTTTTGATCAAAGCCCATTTAAAATAACTCTGGTCTCTGTGTAGTTGGTATTTCAGGACATCAAACCTCAGGAATGCCAAGTTCCATACCCAGTAGTTGACTTCCAGGGAAAAGTTTAAGTGCCTGGTACCCTTAGGCACTAATTGGCCAAAGTAGAGATACAATTTGCTATTCTAGGGTTGCGTACAGCTGTTGGACTCATCAGCCGTGATCTCTTGCAGCTTCTGGGATTTTTCCCCCCAGTTTTTGCAGCAAATGAAGCACGGACACTGTATTTGCCTTCTTTGAAGTACGTGTCTGTTTTGTTGTTGTGGTTTATTGTTTGTGGTTTGTTTTGGTTTGGTTTCAAGGCAGATATGGGCTTACTTTAAAATTAACAGGATACCACTTCCTTGAGCTGTATGAAATGCATCATCAGGAGGCTGCGTTCAGCCTGCAGGAAGCAATACTTCTGAAATTTCATATAAGCCTTCACCATGTGAAAATTTCTAAAAAGATCTCACGCAGTAAGCAAACATGAAGAGGACTCCTTCCATAAATTAGTTTCCCCATATGTCATCCCTTCAGTTATGAGCCTTTTCCATGCTGGAAAAAAAAGCCTTTCTCCTTATTATATTTTTATCCTATTTGTCTGGATGTAGCTTGTAGAAGACATTATTTTAACTGCAAAATCTCTACCTCCTTTTATACAGTGGTGTTGTTCTGGGGCATATCATAGTGAGATATAAAGATGGTAAGTTGCGAAGTGGCAGCACATTGAGGACTGGGCCATTGGGAATTTTTTGCCACCATTTTAGTCACAGATCTGCTAGACTTCATGGAGAGTTTTGGGATGATGACCTCTGTTTGTGCCCCATTTCCTGTTTATGCAATAGAAAGGATGTAACTTTCCTCGCAGATATGTGCTGTAACCACACTCAGGAACATTCACTTTCATCAGGTTCAAGGTATATGTAGAGAAAGTGATGACTGGAGTTCTCTGGTGTTTCAGGAGTGGGATGAAATCCTACTCTGTAACAGACCCTTGTTCCACAGAGCAAATCAAGTTCATGAATCCGGAGTTATCTCATGTTAATGGGACAATTACATGAATCCATACCTATTTAAGTTGATGAAAGACTCAAACACAGAGTTTGGTGTGGACCTAACAATCTCTTTTAGATTAAGTTAGATTTTCACTAACTCACACTGAGTTTTCTTCCAGAGGCTCTGTGTTCCTGGTAGCCACCAGGTGTCCCTCTTGCCGTGTGCTCCAGACCCACCAGTTGCATCCCAGAGATGGAACATTTCTCCCTCCGCTCCAATTAAAGCCCAATTAGCATTGCTCTGTAGGTATAGCAAACTCACTCCTCGTCAGGCATTAGGGGAAAAGTGAGGCTGTGGTGCTGCTTGATAAGGCAAAGATGTGAGAAGGAGGATCAACATGCTGATGACTCACCATAAATCCTGAAGGCAAAGTGTGAATTTAATGATCCTAAATCTGATTCCATGGGCGCTGACAGAAAGCTTGGTGCAGATCCTTTTTTGTAATAGAAGAAATAAAGTTTTATTCTGCAAGATTCAGGAGAAGAAATGCAAAACATAGAAAAGGGCTTGATTCCTCTTTGTTTATGAGATTTTTCATATTTATGCAGGTTTCTATCTTTATAGATATACATCTAATTATATATGGATATAGCAAATATATTCATTACTCATTGACAGAAAAAATTTGTATATATAAACAATCTAATATTTATATAACACTTGTTCATTTATATGCTCACAGTTTGGTAGGGGCTGGATATGGAGAATTGCTCAGGCTCTGAAGAGCTGCCATGAAAGACAGAAATGCCAGAGGAGTAACAGAGCATTGGTGGCAGCTTGTGTGGGTTCTTCACTGCAGAGTGAATCTCCTGTAAGAAAAGTTATTACCCTGTGGCCTGGCCTAGGAAGAATCCTATAAAGAGCACTCAGTCATTCTGAGACCTTGTCTCTGGTGACAGTCTCATAATTTCCTGACTTGCACCTGTGTGAGACTGTAATGGGCTGAGCACCTTGAAAGTCTCTATGTATTCGTTTTGAGTGCCTGTTCTGTCACTTACCCTCTGTCAGAGTCCTGGAAAATGTTAGAGAATGTCAGTGTATTCCAGACCCTGAATACACAGTCTGCAGAGCTGGGAATGAGGCATTTTCATTCTTTTTTCCTGAAACCTCTGCTGAGACACCTAAATTCTGACGGCAGTCAATGCAGGCTGCACACCTACAACCTGGGTTGCCATCTGGAGGTGCCTGGCTCTCTCCATACCTTGGGGCCATGGCAGTAGCAATCCCACTGGACTCAGTCCAAGACTAGGAATGGTTCTGTTGATATGGCTAAATGTGAGGAAGAAAAAGTACAAGAGTTCCACAGACAGTGAGCAGAGGACAAGTGAAGAGGTGACCCCCGTGGGGGGGATGAGCATGAGTGGATGCGTGGGGCACGGGGTTTCTCTGTCCCTGTTCCCTGGTCATGTGTACCCCAAATTCTGTCCCCCATTGGTCAGTTTGAATGTAGCCCGTGGGAATCCTGTACTTAAGGGAGTGTTCACGGGACCCCGGGGGTTGTTCCAGACCTGTTCTGGGGGCAGTCGCTGTCGGAGTCCCTGCCGGGCTCCGGCCATGTGTGGCCAGGGGGAATAAAATCTGAAAACATCTATCAAATATCGTCTCCTTGATTCTTCCACGGGCCAAGGCTGTCTCCCAGGGAAAGGTTGAAGCCACCCCACTGCAACAGACAAGGTCTACATGGATCGGAGCTGCTGGCAACATTGGGATGAGCCATTTTTCCTACTATTGTGTTTATCAGGAAGGCAGCTGTGCAATTCACAGTAGCCATAAGGATTTGGTGTTTGGAGGGCACATCCGGGAAAACAGGAAGGAGGAACGGGTTTTTGTAAGATGGGTGTATGGACAGCAGAAGAGGAGAAGTAATGAGACTTCACAGGATCACTGGCAGAAGAGAAGGGAAGAAAAGGACAGAGCAGATGGGAGGAGCAGATGGGTCCCAGCTGGGAAGTGCTTTTACTGTGTGCTACCGAAATCAAAAGGCGCTGATGGCAGCATGTCATGGGCAGAGTGGGAGCTTCAGACAAAGTTCATTAGAGAAGCCCTCCCATTGAGTCATGAGGTGCAGAGAGGATGCCCCTTGCTTTCTAAAGTCCTTCTTAGAGAGGAGCCTGAGTGTGGCTGGATCCAGTCTGAGCCCCAGACTTTGTCAACAGTTTATGTGTAAAGGTTTATTTAGGTGTAATTGAACTTTTATACAACTTTGTCCCACAGGATTAAGGATGGCAAAGCAGATATATTTATATAAATATATATGATTTATTATGATAATGATTAGACAAAAAGATCTTAATCAGAATTATTTACTACAAAGTACAGGAGCTATAACTATTACAATATAGTGTACTATGAAGTGATATTGAAGCAACTGCATTAAAGCAATTGTATTAAAGCAATTGTATTAAAGCTAGCAATTATTAAGTAGAGATTGATGTTACTCACCCATACCAATGACTGTGGGCAGTTTTCTTTCACTCAGCCTTGAGGAATTACCTTGAGGGATGTCCCCACAGAAGGGAGGAATCTCCACACGTACACCCCAAGAGGGGGTATGTTAGAAGACCCCGCTGTTAAAATTTGGAACTGGGTTGTTACAGTGATGCACTGTCAGTCATAGGTCTCCAGGCCAGCTGTGTCAGCTCAGCACCTCTAGGTGAGTGATCAGTAGTAGCACTTGTTTGTTCTTTTATGCAGGTATCCAGGTCTACCACATCTTTATCTCACTACCACGATGTTTAACTTTGAGACTGATGTATCATACTGGTTTCAGCACCAAAAGCAGCCTGAGGTTCCCTTCTTCATTTACCACTGATAGCTTTGGAAATAGAGGATTGTTCGAGTTGTTTTCTCCATTCCAGGCAGAGCATCCTGCTACACAGGGGGAGGCATGAGGGGGTGGCAAATGCAGTTCTTTCTGCATTTGTGAAAGTGGGCAGGTGCTTTCTGCATGGCTTTGTGCACAGGTTGTGTGCAGGGACCATGGGTGGGCAGGGGGGCTGCGGCTGTGTAGGGGAGGAAGGGACAACCTGAGGGCCAAGAGCTGCTTTTTTGGCCTATGTCACCCATGAAATCCCAGTAACTGAAGCTGTATGGTCACGATCTTGAACTCTGATGAGTTAAAGCTGTGGGAGGAGAGTGATGTATTCTGCAGAGGAGAAATTTGTCCTGTTTTGGAGCTGCATGTTGATTTAGCTTTTATGTAGGTTCAGCTTTTTGGCGGCTTTTGCTAAGTGCTGGGTTATCGTGACAAATCTGTGCATTTGAAGGGGTCAAAGTGTTTTTAGGCAAAATGTGCCATTTATAGTGTAATTCTACTCTCTGCTGGCAGATGGTGCTGCTATATATCCGGGAGCTGGGGACCAGCATTTTCAACTTCGAGGGGATGTCAGCAAGCAGCATCTCCTTTATATTCATTCGGGTTTGTTCCTAAATTTGTTTTACTATGAAATGAAATTCTTCTCCTCTTTGTTGTTCTGCTTCCAACTTCGACCATCTAAGCAGGTCAGCCAGTTTTATTTTTGTCTCTTTTGATTATCACAGGGCTGGCAGGCAGAATGCAACTCAGACCCAAATCTTTCCACTGGAAGAAAAGCTATTCATGGCATTATTCCCCACAATGTCAGGTTTTCTTATGTTTAAAAAAAACTGGCCTTTTGGGCCCATGCTGGTCTTGCAGTCTTTAATAGCAGTCTGAAGTTTCTGTCAATAGATATACCTGATACACAACCTAAACAACCTCTGAGAGTCACTTCTGTCCTAGTTTTTAATGTTTCTTTTTATCTTGCATGCTTGATACTGTGATCCAGTAGTGATTGTTCTTCTTGCCATGTACAGTGTGATTAAAGGTTTTTTTTCAGTACTTTCTTTCTGGGAAACAAAAAGCTCCAGAACCAACCGAAACGCTTTTATATTGGAAAAAAAAAAGAATATTTGAAGGAATTAGTGAAGGATGGGATCAGCCTATTTAATGCCTACATTTAAATATCTAAAAAGCTGCTGAAAAATTAGGAGTAGGTCTCATTTGCTTTCTAGAACTGCTGTCCAAGAGGTGCTTAAACTCTTCTTGCTTTGCTTGATACGTCCGTGGAGCACCCATATTCTTGGAGAGTGGCTGAAAGTGCTAGAGCTAAAGGCCAGAAGCACCAAGAAGAAGAAAGACCCTCTTCCTGCAGCCAGAAGGCTTGGAGCCAGACAAGGATTTCTGTCACTAGCCTCAGGTTTTTCCTGTGAGGGTGTATTCTGAAAGTCCAGGGAACTGAGTGTGAGACCCCTGTGTTGTCCTGCCCAGCTGAGCACCAGGCTTTCTACCCCAGGTTCGTGACGGGCTCTGTGTAGGAAGAGAGGGAGCAGATCCCCCCACCATCCCTGCCAGAATGCTACATGACTGAAATTATCTGGGTTAAGAAAAATGTCCAAAATAGGTAATTTTTTGCTGTTTTTCTGCTTTGCCCTGGATCTTTTCAGTGACCCAGTTTCCAGCACAAATCCATAAAGTTGTTAAAAAGTCAGAGAAGAGAGCTGGAGGATGTGAGCAGAAGTGTTTGCAGGGAGACATCTCTCTGGGTGGCTTCATTGCTGAGGAGAACATGCCCATGGACCCATGCTCCACACTGAGGAGGAGCCTGGACAGAAGACTGCTAGCTCACGGGGAAGGAATTGTGCCAGAAGCTCTCATGAAAAAAGAAGTGAGAACATTTTTTTTTTCTTGAGAAATGTTTCCATTTGCATCAGAAGGACCAGGGAGAGGTCCCTGATGCTTAAGCACATCAGCACCTCAGGTAGTGTTTTCCAAACTCAGCACTTCATACATAACATCAGTAATGTCAGTTCAGTCCTGCGTGTCCAAGTCCTTCAGATACATTTATCTTGCTGATGGCAATTCCACCTGAACTCACAAAGAACCAAGGCTCTCAGTGCCTGGTGCCAGGGCCCAGTTCCAGTGGGGATTTAAAGTGCCCGCATGCCTTTTCCTGAGCTCTCTTGTGTTCAGAGCAAGGCTCAAACATTCCAGGTGCTCTGTAGAGTGGATTTCTGTGCCCATGTGCCCATGCACTCATGTGGGGAAGTACGAGCATGAATATGAGTGTGAGAAGTTTGCCTCTTGAAAAATCCATGGCAGGGTAGGACTAGAAACCCGGGCCACAACCGATTTGTTTTTTCCTATTACAGACATGCAAAAACTGGTGAGAATAATCTTCAGAAGCAATTAAAGCAGTAAATCAAATTTGACAGTTTAAAGGGCAGTGGTCAGGATAACATTATCCATTTCCAAAACTGACAGTGATACGTTTCTGGACCTCAAACAGGGCTGTATTTCCCTGTGATTTAGCAGAAATATGTTTCACGTTCTAATCTGATTTCCTTGGCTAAAGGAGAAGTGACTAAATGAGCTGGTAATACCTGGCAGCTGTCAAATGACTTTTTGCCATCTAAAGAGAAACAGAAGAACATATGTTCTGATCTTCTGCTACTTAAGTTAGAGGATGAAATAAATAGAAGGAGTTTAAGTTGGAAGTGAGATCATGCATTATGCCCTTCGGACAGCAAGTAATCTGGCTAATGGCATCATGGAGTTATATAAATAACTTCATTAAAATGAACTTGTTCAAATGAGCTAAATAAATCAGACTCATTTGTCAGAGAGCTGGGATGAAATAATCAGGTTAATTTAAAGCTACTCACTGGGGGGATGATTCCTGAATTTGTTCCACCAGTGAAACTGCCATCAATAGCTTCAGTCACCAGTGGGAGCCCTGAGCCCCGTGTGAAAATGCAGACTGGACTTCCACATTTGCCTTTCCAGGAGCCTTCTCTTGTATTTGTAGCAGTCTCCAGGGTCCCAAAATGAAGGCGTGTGTTCTAGGACATTTGAAGCATTGTCCAAGACCCACCAGATCTAAATCCCTCTCTGGTGGCTGGGAGCTGTTCAGCCCCAGTCTGTGCTTTGCTGTCTGTTCTCTGCCTCAGCATGAATGGCAAAATGAATTTCAACCAATTGCTTCTGGCACCTGTCCCTGCCTTCATGGGAGGACTATGTGATGCCTAAGGTCTTTTCCTCACAATTAATTCAATGCTTTGTGCCTAAATTTTCCCTTTCCTCATTAAGCCCTTTACTTTAGCAGTATCTGCAGAGGTCAGAAGGGTAAATCCAGTTCTTCAGGCTAGAGATGGACTTGCTCCTCTGTGGTCTCCACACCCCTTACCTTTGTAGGGGGGCATTATAACCTGCTGTAGATTCACTCCACTGCAGGAGTCAGTCAGACAGTGCAGAGTTAGACCAGCTAAAGATGTGAATCTGTAGGGAGTGAGCGAGTAGGAAGATTGTCCTAGATACAGGCTGTCTGTCTGTCTGTCCTTCCTAGTTTACTGAAAATCTCAGGTTTTAGCTTGTGCTCCAATGTAAGAGAATTGCTCATATGCCATCATCATGCACTGTACATCCCACTTTTACCAGATGACCAGTTTTCTCTTCATTACATTTTGGATACTTTTCTTTTACATAGTAGCGAGAAAGGATGAGAACATGGATCTCATAGAAAATGAGTTTATAATCAGCATTTACAGACAGGCACATTTCAAACAAAGGAGCGAAGAATCAATTCTTCGTGTTTATGTCTTCTGGGATCACAGTTATGAGTACAGCACATTGTGCTCCTAACAACGAATCTGCCCTGAAGCGCCTGTAGCTGGCAGCAATGAATTTATCAAATGAGAAACTGGGCTGTGAATTCAACTTACAGGAATAAAAAGCCTTTTAAGCTCTTTAATACCTCTCTGTCGTGCCCTTTGGTTGTGCTCCAGCACAGGTGAAGGGTTGTGCGAACATCAGTCTGCAAGACAAATTCTTTGTTCCCAGAGCACTGATTTATCCAGCTTGGTTGCTGGTAGCAACCTCTGGGCTATTCTAGCCCTGTGAGATGAAAACAACTTTGGGGATCTGTTCACAGGTGGATACTCCAGCCTCACCCTCTCCTCCTGTTTCAGTCGGGTGTGTGACATCCTGCCAGAGGACTGTCCTAATCACAGCTTGTCCTTCAGTCCACTGGTCTGTGCCTGTAGACCGGTGCATGGCTGTGTTTCCCTTGGAGCACCCTGTCTATATAGGGTTTGGGTTCATGTTTTAAACAGTTTGGGAACTTGTCAAAGTTCCCAAAGTCATGCAGTCACCACCCACCTCTCAGGGGGGTCAGATCAGGAGCAAGTGCTGGGCAGAAGCTAGAATGCCTTGGCAGAGACTGGGATACAGGGGAGCATGACAAATTGATCTCCAGCTATGAGCCGCAGGATTCAGTCCACAACCAGCTTAAAAAGGGATTGAATAAGAAATTCTAGACTTATTATCAGGGTTTTACCATTGGCTGAGATTCCCTCTTCCCCCTGGTCTGAGTTACAGGGCAGCTTTCTCCTCTGACAGCTATTAACACGAATGTCAACTCACCCGGGGCCAGCACAGCCGCAGCGTTTGTGCAAATCACAGTGATATCAAACAGCAGCCGTGTGTGTGGGGCCAGAGGTTGCAGTGCTGTGGTGTTTGGGATGTGATGCTGGAGGATGTGCTACTCCCTTAGTAAATGTCAGAATGCTGCTGCACTGGGGATTGGATCATGTCCAAGCAGAAAAATTTGCTTCGAGCTTGCAAATGATTTGTGAGTTTCTTCATTATGATAATTTTGAGAGTGCAGGTTTCTCTGTACAGGACTCTTATGAGAGAAAAGAAGTGATCCTCTTAGGGATTTGAAAGCATCTGGAAGATCTTGTGGTTATGTGGGTTTTTTGTTCGTGCCAGATGGGTCATATCCTCCTCATTTATATGGCTGTAAGTCTGGATTTATCCCACCTAGATGACTCTTGTCAGAATCTGTCCAATGTTCTTTAATAGATTTTCAGTCTCAACTGATGGAGTTAACCAGTAACATCACTCTTACCAGTGAAGTGATCAGCATGTTTCAAGAGTCAGACTCATTCCTTCAACTCATGTGTAAAAACTTTCTAACCATCTTGAACCAACCAGAATGAAAGTAAAGGACAAAATGTTACACTCATGAACATATGGCCACATTTCTGCATCCTAGCAGTTCAGTGCTATACTACAAATTGCATCCTGGTTCCTGTTATAATTTATGTTTTCATCTGCTTGATCTTTTTAAAAATGAATTTGTTCTCAAATTAAATCAGCACAAATCTTTAGCTATGGCATGTCGTTGCTGGCAGGGCACCTTTCACTGCAGCTCAGTATCTAGAAGGAGCAGGAGGCAGGATAAGGAGATGCTGGTGATGACAGGAGGTCACTGGGTGACAAAAAAATTTGGGAGGGATATTTCAGCTGGATGGAGAATCTGTATTTCCATCTCCTTTTCTCGCTTAATCTGAAATGTTTCCAGAATACAGAAACACAACCTTTTCAAACATTGATAACACAGCAAAGCTGTGGGCAGCAAATAAGACATTATAACATAACGCAACCAGCTTTGCCCATCAGTGTAAGGAACAGTGAAAGGATACCTGGCCTGTCTCTAACAGGTGATTCTGAGTTAACTGTCTAGGAGATCTTTTTCGTTTCTGCAGCTGATACGATACATCACTGGTGATCAGAAAACTCTGTGTTCGAGGGAAAAAAAAGGCGTCTCTGCTTATAGGACTGACAAGAAGAACAAGAAGTTACAAAATCCCTTTTTCCCCCCCTCCTCAAANCTCCTCAAATGAACACTATCCCAATTAAACTACTCTGTCATCAATCAGCTACTTTGGAAATAAAATCTAAAGTCATCAATGTTAAAATAATAGTCTTGAGATCTGCTTCTTACATGTTCTTCCTTTAAGGACAATGTGAACATCTATATAAGCAGGAGAAATTAAAAATATCAGTCCTCAGCATTCTCGCTGTGTAAATACCTTAGTAGATTCTTAATTTCAATCATGACTGCTTCTGTGAATTTAGATCAGGATTATATATGATGGGATCCCAAGCTATAAAATGTTTTAATTGATATTTGGGTATTTAGGGCCTTTTTCAGAATGGCTGAAATCCAGGGAATGATACAAGTTAAAGAGCCTGAATTTGAGGTCCTTGCACAAGAGCTGCAAATCCCTTTTAGACTTTTTGCAAATTCCCTGCTGAGAAATATTGCCAGCTATGGCAAACAGCCCTATGATTAGAGAGCCTAGCAATTCTTAATTCTTTTGGGGAAAAAAGTAGTTCTGGTTACATATATGAAAAAATCTTGAAAAACACCTCAGCCCTCTTGAAAAGACAGCCTTTAATAATTCACTTATCTCTGTAGTGAGTATTAGACACCACAGGCAGTTGTGAGCAGTAAATGGAAAAGTAAGGAAAAAAATGGCAAAAAGCCCAAGTACACTGCAATTGACAGTGAATATTGAAGTTATCAATTTGATAAAAGAACAAATAAATACTGTTGAGATATACATATATATATATGCAGTGATGTGGCTGAAATCAATGATTTAATTTGTTGTTTTGGTTTTTTGTTTGCTTGGTTTTTATTTTATTTTTTGGTTATCAGTACTGTGCCTTTAATCTCAGAGCTGTTTGCTGCCTGCAGCAGCAGCAGCTGAGACTCAGGCCAGTCCATCTTTCAGGTCTGATGTAGGATGCTGCACAGATTCCTGTCTTTCCCTTTTTAATGATGGTTCGACCACAGAAGCTCTTCTAATTGACAGTAGAGATGCTGTAGCCTTTTATACCCTGCTCTTTCAGGCTGATGGAGTTGCCTTCACTCTGATCATTGGTAGCAGCAAGTCAGGCTCCAGCATTAAAAAGTAGGTTTCAGGTGCAGATTTCCAGTGTGCTCCGAACTCATCTCTGAATATTTTCTAAATGTGGAGCTGCTTATGTCTGAAGCCAAGGCAGAGAGGCAGCAAAGGTCACTTGTAGAGATTATGTCTACATCCAGCCTTCTCCCAGTTTTCATAACATTCAGATGAAGGGATTTGGATGTGGCCCCTGTCAGAATTCAGCAGGATAAGATATTTTCCCTGAGTGCTGTGTGAATGTGTGAAGTCCCTCTCGCTCTGTGACCTTCACAGAATCTGCCAGTCAAGTTCATTTTTTCTGTGCAGCTGTTTTTTAACCTCACAGTGTGTGATAGCTCCATTATGTGCATGAAGAGCCCAGAGAGAGGTGAATACCTCAATGAAAAAGTAACAAAAATATATTTTCCCAGATATTGTTTCTATGCAACTTCATTGCATTGTTTAGTCACCAAAAAATTGCAGAGAGAACTAACTTCCCAGAAAATTAACAAAAATGTCTATTTTACCCTTTGCCAATAAGAGAAAGGGGAGTCAAATTTATCAGAAAGAAAAAACTCTGAAAAAACTAATTCACCAACAGTTCAGCAGCATATATGAGAGTCAGACAGCTTTCTTTGGAAATGACTCTGTTTTCTATTTGCTCATTGCAGGTAATCATTGCTTTTTGATTTGGACAGCTCTGTGCAAATTTGTTTTGTTCTGCTTCTGCAAATAGGAAATGGAAAGAGGTGTGATGGAGTGGTGAAGCTGTACACAGAGCAGGAGAACCTGAGTTCTATCTCCTCACTTTGCCTCTGTGTTGCTGCTTAACCTTGCATGAAGTATTGCTTGTCCTGGTCGAAAATTAGAACTACTCAATTTTTAGTTCACCCTTTACCCAAAACTGGGGCCTTTCTGTGAAAAAAAGGTTTTGATTGAACCGTTATTGGTAATAATATTTGGATTTGATTAAAGGGAAAAAAAAAGGCAGAAGAAGTTTTAAGATCTTTTTTCATCAAGAGAACCCTAACCAAAAGTATTTTTTTAAAATTATGTTTTCCTTTCTCTAAGAAGGAGATGTCTGAGCTGTCCTTTTAAAATTCATTAGCCTCTGGAGCATCATCTGTATACTGCTGTTCCCATGGCTGACATGTCCCAGTTTGGGCTTCTATACAGGTTTTCACGGTTTCATAACATGGTCATAACAGGGACTAGGTCCACTCAAACATACAAGACTGGTTTTAAATGACAGTCCAAGCAGTGTGTGTTTTAAAACTGTGTGTTTTAGCACCTCTTTCCCTCTCTCTCCTCAATGTCAACCTGGCAGGGTTTTTGTTTTTGAGATACCAAAAACATTCACTGACTTAAAATGCCATGAAGTTAGATTAATATTGATGTAATATCCTGGAACTACATAACTAGCAAACATTTATATTTATTTATTCTTCGAGTTTAAAATCCCCTCTCTAATTTTTCCTTCTACCTTGGCGACTTAGATAGCCACTTCCAGTTTGAGATAATTTTCAGTGCTGAATGTTACTGTGCAGAGGTTGGATGATTCTTCCACCATTTCCCTGTCACAATTTGGGAACCACAATCCTGATTAGAGCATAGGGAGCTGAAGGAGAGCTTTTTTTACCTCCGTCTGTCTTTCAGTTTCAAAAGTCAGATGTCCCTGTGGCAGAGACAGGACAGACGTGGTAGATGGAGGATTCATGGCTGATGGAGGATTCAGGATTGAATCCTGACCCAGGGCAGTGGCCCAGACCTCAGCCTACCTGCTGAATACCCTCTTGGCTCCATGGCCTGACTTTTAGTTTCTCCTGTGAGATCTTTTACACTTTCTTTAATCATTTAAATAAATTTTGGGTCAGCCAGAGATTTCTCTGCCTTGGAAATAACCAGTTTCAAGATAGTTTGGACTCAGAGGTACATCCCTCAGCCCAAGTGAATACATTTAATGCAGTTTTTGGCTACTCTATTTTTTCCCCCTCTACCTTTTCACAAATGAGCTTGCTCCATGGTGCGGAAAGCAAGCTGACAATAGAGCCCAAAGGTCACATGATGGAGAAAGGTATTTCCTGGCCATCTTTATTCAGGTTACTGCACTGGCAAACAAAGAAATAAATAATGGGCTAAATTGTTCATAGAGCTATTAGGACAATTATGGGATTTTTCTTGTAATAAGCATAAAATCTGATTATTACTTACAGCTATCTGAGGGCTAATGCTTCTCACAGGAGCTGAGATTGTGGATCAGCCTCCACATTTGTGTGGCTCAGCGTCCTGCCCCTGTTGTGTCTGCGCAGTTGCATCCAAAATCTCACACAAGCAGATGGGGAAGAAACCAGCTCCAGCAATGACCTCATCAAGACCAAACTTCTCTGGGTTTTGGCCTGCTATGAATTAATATCCTCAGAGTCTCTGTAAACGCTGAATCTCTTCCCTAAACACCAGTACTTGGATACCAGTGTGAGTTCTGTTTATTTCCAGGGGCTTTGCAGGCAACAGTGATTAAAGGATGAAGTATTATCTGTAACTTTACAACTGTTTCCATAGACCCAAAGTGACAAAGCCGAGACCTGAAGCCCCTTGTGTGAACCATCACACAAAAAGACACAATAGAAAGGTGGTTTTGTCCCAAACACTTTACACTGTGTTTCTCAGAGAAGAGATGGCAGGGAGGTGCAAATCAACAGACTGAGAAATAACCATGAAACAGGGAGTTTGGTCAGCAGAATCAGCAGCAATTTCAGTCTCCGAGGTTCCTTTTCATTGTTGGTTTGTTTGGGGACACGACTTCTGTGCCTGTGATAGGAACCGAGGCACTGCTGCACTGGGGACCAGTTATCTGCACTACTCACACAAATGGGCTTTTTTGTGAATGACACTTTCATTTTATTTGTTATTTTGAACCAACCGTGTTATTAAAGAGCAAGATTTGACCTTTGCTCTCGCTTTATTAGCATCCACAGTTCCAGCCTGTTGTTTATGACCATTACCTGAAATTCATATTTGTTGACCCAGCTGCTGCTTGCTTTGGGTCTTGTTTGATCTTTTTCTGTTATTGCTTCGATAGTGGTTTTATAAACTTCCCCCTTCCACAGAGCTCAGAGGGATGGTCAGAGAGAAAGAATTTCTCAATTTTTCTAGTGGATGTAGGCTGTCACCTCTAACTAACTCACCTCTTGTATAGCACAGACCTCCAAATCCCACATAGTAATTTCTTCATGGAGTGGTAAATTGTTTCAGCTGTAGCGGTCCTTTCAGAATAATATCTGACCATGATTTAAAGATTTCTGGTAATATACAACCCACACAACCCTACACATGTTGTTCCATGACTTGCCTTTCCTATTACTGTTCTATGCCTTGTTTTTAATATGAAATTATTTATCATCAGTTTCCAGCTGGATATAATTCTCATTATGTTTTTTTTGGTGGGGAAGGAAACATCTAGAATCCAAAATACATTTCTTGTACAGGCTGTGAACAAGGCACCTGTGAACAAAGCACCTTTTAACCTTCTTCAAATAAATGGAGGGAAAGAGGTATCTTTTCCCTCTTGCTGCAAGCTGTGCTTCCAAGACTTATTTAGATTAATCGTGTGTCTAACTTTTTTCAGTTGCAGATTGGATTGGGGGGGCTTAGGTGCCTGCATTTTGGTTGCACCATTTCATAGCCTCAGAACATACCTGTCAATGGCTGAGCTAACAGTCTCACCCTATAAATATTCTGTGAAAAGGCACAAACTGTTACACATACATATTTTATAGCCATTAGGAATTGGGAACACTCAGCACTGCAGCTCCCATGCACTGAATGAAATGATGATCATCTTGATCAAGGAAAGGATCTGCCTGCTGAGTCAGAATTAACTTGAAGAGCTGTGATTTCTGGAGAAACCCACTCCTTTTTATCAGAATTCTGTTAATTGTGTGTAGGGAAATGAACCTCATCAGGAATATCCTTGCTAGAACATAGTTGCACATTTCCATTTTTTTCCAACAGATTTAAGGAGATCTGCAGGATCTTTTTTCTTCCTCCAAACAGCCCATAGCTTGACTTGGGCCATGTTAAGTCAATACATTTGTCCAGTGAACAAATAGTTAACAGCTAAATAGTTCAATGTGCTGTCAGTGCAGGATTTCAGAAAAGTATTAACTAGTCAAGAAAAAAAGAAAGGGGATATAAGGAGTCACAAAGCCTCTTTAGTACTTTGTCTGCACCCTGCTAATTTCTGCCCTGGCAGTCTTTCACTCATGGTTGCCTCTCTTTCCTTTACCAGTCACAGGCAATCCTGACCCAACCCAGTCCCACCTGCTGGCTGAAGGACGGTGGTTTGGTTTCTATTGCCAGGGCACATCCAGCAAGGAATTTCTCTTGAAAATACTAAGTCTTTTCATGTGAATCTGGAACAAAGAGAGTCGTGAGCTCCTGAAAGCTGCCTTTGTGATAGTGTATCATCTTCCTTCAACTTTCAAAGCTTCAGGCATTAAAAACCACTTTCCAGGCCAACTGGATGCTGCTGAGTGTTAATTACATGATGTCTCCTTGCCTTGCCTTGCCTTGCCTTCCCTTCCTGGTCTGTCTGAGCTGTGCTGTGGCTGCTGCCTGGGTTGGGCCGGGCTGCGAGAGCAGCAGAGCTGGTTCAAAGGGAGGGAGATGGGATCAGTACACAGCAGTGGTACAGATTTTTCCAAAAAATAGCTGAATTGTCACTCTCTTGCTAGGAGACAAAATAGTTTAATTCTCTGTCAAAGCCTGAAGTGAACCCACACTTACGGTCCAGGCATTTATATCCTATTTAGAGTATTAGAGACTTGGAAGGAAGGAGAAGGAGAAAGGACGGGGAGGGAAAGAAGGGGAAGAAAAGGCAGGTTTGTGTTTGAACCTGATCTTTGAGTACAAGCTGTCTGGATCCTGCAACAGCCCTGACACACCTGAAAGTACAATATTGGATAAAGGGAGGGTAAGCTCCCTTATTAGTTGCGTTTAAGTTTCATGGGTGTTTTAATACCACTGGGATGTTTTACAGAGTCAAAATATTAATAAAATCTTAGTACCTAGCCTTCAGAAAATTGCTGACTTGATAATCCCTGTGTCACTTCAGCTCTGTGAAAGGAGATCTGATATTTAGAAAGCAGCCTGGGATAAAAGCACATGTGCTTGTTTTGCCATAACATTGTTTAAATTTTTGATTAAAAGGTTTCCAGTATAATAAATGTAATTGCACTCAAATAAGGCTGCATAGGAACAATATGGGAAGAGGTGAGTTCCTCAGGATGGCTGCACCAGAGACTCAGAGTCAGTGTTATGCATCTCCACTAGCTTTAGCAGGGTTGAAGCAGAGCTGGCCTCGAGGAAGCTGCAGGTTATCTACAGAGCCACTGGAGATCTCGTCTGCACAGGACTGAGTTGCCCAAATCCCATCATCAGTACTCAAATGACCCGAGATGGGCAGAATTGCTCTTTGAACAGACACTCCATCTACAGAGATTAGCTGTGATACCAAAGAGAAATTTCATGCCTGGTGTGAAGCTCTTTCAGTCCTGGTGTTCAGCTTTGTGCTTTATTCCTACAGGAGAAAACAGCTCAGACTTTATATTGCCAAATGAGTGAGAGCTTGCACAGCCAGGAGTGCCAGTGTGACACATGGAAAGGTCAGAGATGACAACTCATCTCCACCTGTTTCCAAACTTCACTTGCACCAATTTCTGTGGACATCCAAAGGGAAAGATAAAATAAGTGAGGAAGTTGAGAGACTTCTTCCATCAAAGCTATCACCTGTGTCTTTATTAGCAATACGCTCTGCATACTTTGAGTTTCACTAATTGGCAGTGCTTGTCTGAATTCCTATACGTGGCTTCAACAAGTGCCTTAAAGATGTCTGATCATTAAAATTAAAAAGGAACTGGTTATTTCTGTGCAAATTTTGCCAGAAATTTAGCATCCTACAAATTATAATTGCAAACCTTCACTATGAATATTCATCCATTAAAAGAAAAGGTGATGTGAATGATTTATTAGATTTTAGGCAGATTTGGAAGCAATTCTGCAGCTGGCGCAAAGGAAGAGTGAGTTTGTCTTCATGAGGCTGCAGTCATTTACAGACTGAAATAACCTCAGCATTTTCTGTTTGTTCCTCGAGGCTTTGACAGGAAGGCAGTAAGTGTTTTGGGGAACCCTAAGGTATATTTTACAGGAAATATGACATTCTTTAAAATCTCCTAATGATTACATATGCTCAGCTTTATTTGTCTTGGCAAAGGTACAGGTGTACCACCCAGGCCTCTCACTTCACTGGTACATACACCTTGGGTAATTTTTCCTGTACAAACAAATTGCAAAGTGGGCAATACTGAGTCCCAAATATGCAAATTAAACAGGAAAGTCAGAAATAATTGGAATAAACCTAGTCTGGTCTGATCTGCGATATTCTGACATCTATGTATTAAATGCTATAGCAGCTGAAGAGTAATTTTTGGCTTTTGCAAGCTCATGAGCATCACATTAGGAGCTCATAGAATCACAGCATATCCTGAGTTGGAAGGGGCACCCAAGGATCATTGAGTCCATCTCCTGGACGTGTACAAGACACCCCAGGAATCCTACCCTGTGCCTGAGAGCACTGTCCAAACACTCCTTGAACCCTGTCAGGCTGGTGCTGTGACCACTGCCCTGGGGAGCCTGTTCCAGTGCCCAGCCACCCTCTGGGTCAAGAACCTTTTCCTGATATCCAACCTAAACCTCCCCTGACACAACTTCAGGCTGTTCCCTCAGGCCCTGTCACTGGCAAGAGATCAGTGCCTGACCCTCTGCCTTCCCTCGTGAGGATGCTGAAGACTATCATGAGGTCTCCCCTCACCCTCTTGTTCCGTTCCTTTCCCCAGGCCATGTTCTACCATGATTAAAGAGATCCCTACAAGGTCATGTGGTGTATCTGCAGCCAGGCATAGACATTTATTTTGATATGCATGAAATTGTTTTTGAGGTTCCTAACCTTTCTTTGGGGGTAAGAGAGGCATCTTTCTGCCATTTTACTTTTCCACTCAATCTTCATTTTGTAGGGTATTCAACTCTGCAATCTTAGTGTGT
Source organism: Mystacornis crossleyi (assembly GCA_013400655.1). Classification (NCBI taxonomy): domain Eukaryota; kingdom Metazoa; phylum Chordata; class Aves; order Passeriformes; family Timaliidae; genus Mystacornis; species Mystacornis crossleyi. Next base: position 226,492 of record VYZQ01032841.1, on the reverse strand, counting down.
TGGAATATTAAGTCCCATTTACATATATAGAAAATGGCTCTTCAATGCTCTGTAATTAGATGATTCAGAGTAAGAGCCATTTCATTCCATCTGACCCAAATCTGCTGCTTATAACTGCATACAGTCTGAGTACGTGTCAGGGTTTTCTTCTGTGCTGGAACAAACTCATCAGATTCATGGGGAAGTCTGTTTTTATTGTTCTCAGAGAATGAAATATTGTTTTTTCTTTCTCAGTCATCACGGAAAGAAGCTGAGAAGCAATTTTGGAGCTGACAACTTTTTACAAGGCTGATCTGGAATACTAATTCAAAACTCACATTAAACATCTGATCAAAGTGTTTTGGGTTCCATTATCATGGATTTCTTAAATAGAAGCAGATGGTATTTTACTGTGTGACAGCACTGAGATTTCCTTCCTCTCAGTTTTATCCAGAGGGAATACTATTCATGTGAATTCTTATGTAATTCTTAAAACCAAAAAGCCCAAATATATAAAAAGCCAGCATGATACATGGAACTCTTCCTAATGAGGTAAATTCTCCATCTCTATATCACTCTTTATTGTACTTTCCAAAACAGAACTTGGAAGCCCCAGACCTCCGTGATTAAAGCTTAAGCATGCGTAGCATGAAGGCCTTGTTGCCTTTGTACAATCATGGCTCAGGCCTGTTACTTCAGCTAAGT
>VYZQ01032841.1:181259-224040 GCA_013400655.1 Mystacornis crossleyi | reverse complement strand
TTACGTTTGTTGTGCCTTAAAACTGTGTAAGCAGATAACCAGCTAACTGCTTAAAAAAGCCAGGTTTTTGGAATAAACGGGCTCTCCTTTGCACCTGCCTGGGGACTCTGCATCGCTCGTTATCACAACAAGCATGTAAACAGGTTTTGTGTGATTTATAGCTTTTTGTTCAGTAATGTTCCCCTGGCAATAAAATTTGAACAGGAAATGATGATGGTCCTTAAGCATCACTGTTGACAGGGGTTAGCTACGAAGCAAATCCCAGGCATCAGGGTCTCACTGTAGTCCTTTCTCTTATAATTTTAGTAAGAACCTGAAGTAACATATAATCTGAAATTTCCCATGAAAATGGTGGTGGGGGTCCACCCAAATTTAATTCTCTGCCCGTGTAATCAGCTGGCTGTGAAGGGGCATTAGATCAATGTTTCTGTATTTTCCTCCTGAAGAACAGTCATTTATCAGACAAACACAAATGGGACACCGCTCCCTCTCCATCAGCTTTGCTTCTGCTTTATCAATTTATTCCTTGCCCCAGAATTAAAACTCATTTACTCTGTAAATCTGCAGGTTTGACTTACTTTATTTGATAAAGAAATGTTGTCATTAGGCTCCAAGTTTACAGTAAAGACTAAGAGAGCAATTTATGCTATTTTCTGTCCCAAGCTGCTCTCTGAGGCAGTCCAGGGCAGTTCTGCATTACAGCAGATCTGAGAGGTGATTCTTCTAATGATGTGATTAAAAGCAGATCTTCTTTCAGTGGCNCCCCCAAAAAAAACACCCCCAAACTTTTTCCTGTCCAAAAATCATAGCACTGTGAAACTTGTAAAGTGCTTAAAATTCAGTTTCCTTGTGGAGACAACTGTGGGGTTTTACAGTTACTGAGAGTAAGGAATTCCAAACAGGGCAGTTCAGCTTCACCAACTGTGAATCATGAATCCCTGCTGTTACTCGAGGACCCTAGCATGGAGAAATATCCTCTTGTTTGGATACAATCTTGGTGAAAACAACAGACTTGATATGGGCTGGAATCATTTAAGTGCCTTGTAGGAGCTCTGTAGAGTCACTTTTAATCCTCACTGGGACAAGTGGAAATATTCTTAGCAATGTCAGTGACTTTTAACTGTTCTCTGAAGGCAGCTAGTTTGGGATGCCCCTGAGCAAAGGTGTGTCTACAGCACAGATTTCAACAAGTTCTTAGGACTATCCTAGCCAGAAAGAAATAGGTGTCTGTTGGACGTCATTTATCCTATTTTAGTACAGATGTCTGAAATAAGCCATGTGAATCCAAATGCGCAGCAGATGGCTCTGAAATGTTTGATACTCCAACAGCTCCACCTTAAAAATCAGAGACAGCTTTAGGCTATTTTTAGCAAATCAGTGTAACAGGACAAAATCCTTCAATAATTCAATAGATAACAATCATCCCACAATCCTTTTCAATCAAAACTGCAGTTGGTACAAAACACACTTATTCTTAGCTCACTTACTAAATATGTGTTATAAACTCAATGCTACAATTGTGTGGAGACCCCACGACCTCTCCCCACCCAGTCTTGTTGGATATTAGAGCAGCTTTGGTTGACGTTTGCAAGTGAGAGTCTCTTCCCCATTAACTCAGTTGTCAGCTTTGGGAATTCCTGACACCACTTCAGGATGTTTGGCACAGCAGGCTGACTTTGTTTTCATGTTGCTGTTCCTTGGCTGTCACTCTGCCAAGAACTTTTAAAATCTCTGAAATGAGCAAGAAAGCTTTAAGGTAAGAGTAAAATGAGCATCACTTAATAAAATGCAAAATATTAAATGAGTTATTAGTTTTAAAGTGTCGTAGCAAAAGATAAATGATAATATACCTTACAGTTTCCTCTGTGCTGGCAATGGGATGTCTGAAAACTATGAGGTGAACATATTACAGATGGAGAAGGTCCTGGTCAGCTGGCCTGAGCCAAGCTTACAGTCCATCAGCACAAAACCCTGAGCATGGTGGGTGACAAAAAGTGGAATCAGACTTCACAATGGCTGTGCTACTTTTAAACCTTCAGAATTTGAACGATTCTTGACCCCGTGTGCTTCCACTGCCTCCAGAGAACTTGATTTTGGTTGATATTTTATTCATGAAATCCCATTTGCTTGTGTTTGCTGGAGACACACAAAGGGGTACCCATGGAAAGCAGCTTTTTGGATTCTCATGTAGGTGCCCATGTAGAGAGGTCAGCTGCAACTGGAACAGGATGAAGGACCTAATTGATCTTACACAAGGGCCCACAAAATGTCTAAATTTTGTCTCACTCTCAGGGACACAGGCATGTTGTTGGTTCTCCTTTTCTTCCAAATTTTGAGTGTTTTCCAGTGATTTTCTGGGGAAAGAAAAGGGAAAGTACTTGGCAGTATAAGCTACCTGCATTACCAGACAGGGAAGTGTTGTACTTGGAAAGAAATTACAGCTATCAACTCATTTGATATTTTTGACATAGGACTTTGCGGTTTGGCTTCACACTTTTTTCTCTTCCGTGTTTGCTTTGTGTTCAGCAAATTAAAGACCTGTTCATCATCGGCCTCAGGCATCCATGGATTACCAGTAGGGCAGCAGCCTGCACATCCAGCGGGGCAGCGCATTGCTCTGTCTGTGCCTGTGGAGTGACGTCTGCCTCTGTCCAGCTGCGTGTGACACAGCAAGGAGAGGGCTGAGTCACCTCTCTTATCCCTGCTGCCTGCAGCCTGTCGGGTCATCTGGAGCATTTGGGGGTCAGCTGGGTGTCCTCTGTTTGGCCACTTCAGTCAACAGAGATATATATATATACATAGGTATTATGTTAGATATTATATATATGTATGGTGATTAAATAAAAACATAAAATAAATATATATCTCTCTATCTAAATATATGTCTATATTAACTCTGAAGTTTGGCAGAAATATGGCTCGAAATAAGAATATTCAGTCTGCAGGAAATTATCACCGAGAGAAGCGATTTGTTCAGCTGCAGCAAAACCACCCAGTTGTTATGACGGGTGGGCTGAGTACAACGTCTCATCAGCCTTTTGAAAAGGCCTGTCATTTCATTACTCTGATAAATATCAAGGGTCACTTTAAATCTTAAAACAGGGATTGCTTTGACAAATCTTTTAACCTCAGGCTGACATTCTACCTTACCTCCATGGTAAAGCACATTTTTAGAGATTAATTCAAACACACTATTCACCTTGCAAAGTTAATTTCCAATTCACTCCCTCTGATCTCTTGCAGGTCTGTGGGTTTCTAATGATGTTAGTATTTGTATTTTTTTACAGCCAGAGGTACTGAAGATTCACCTTGCCTTCCTCTTCACTATTTCTCAGTAATATCTAGGGATGAGTTAATATATAGTTTCACAAGGTGTTTAAACAAATCTTTCAGCAGAGGAAGAGCTCTGTCATCTTTTGGGTCTGGGATGGGCTGTTTTGGTCCCATCCTGGATGCATGACTGACAACCCCCTCTAATAATTGTGCCAGGACCAGGCTCCTTATGGATCATCTCTACCTCTTCTTGGGCAAGTCCAGGCTGCAATGAGCATCCATGTGCCAAGGACATGCAGACCAATGCTCCAGCATGAGCATCTGTGGTCCTGTAGAAGATTGGATCAAGGAGACTTGGATTCCACTTGCCAGATACTGCACTATTTTGGCCATAATCAGCTGGCAGGCGCACCCCTCTTGTCCTGCTAATCCTCTCAAAGGCTGATTAAATACTAATTTACAGAGAAAGAAATTGAAATTAAGAAATACGAAGTGGTTTCCATGAGACAACAGAAGCCACAGTAAGCCTTTAATTAAGGTGTAAGTTTTGAGGTGATGTTCCTCAAAAGAATAAATTTTACCTGAGATGAGTCCCTGGCAGTGATACGAATGGAAAACTTGCCCCTGGAGCTCTTGTTTTACCACCACACTCAGCTCTCTCTCAGGGACTCACCCCTGCTGTGCTGTTCTACATCTTCATAAGCAGTGGGGTTGGCACATGAGTGGAATCTCTGTTCAAAAAGCTGGGTTTAAGATGAATCAGAGTGCCTCATAGACTAGTAATTAAAAATATTTTCTTTCAGGTGAGTTTGTAGGGAAAGGGGGCATTTGAAAAGATGTTGGGGCAAATGGAATTACTTACTACCTTTGGGTAAGGTAGTAAGTTAAGCAGTGGTTTTAAAGAAGGGGGAGGAATTCCGACACCAACATAACCCTAGTGAGGAAAGAAAATTCATGAGAGAACAATTAATAAAGAATAAAAACTACATTTAAAAGTATTCTACTTAGCTTAGTGCTACTTGAGCACTAGCATGTTAATGCAGCGAGCTATTTATAGTGCAATAAATCACCTCGCCCCTTAAATTGCAAATTTACCTTTGTGGATTTTGAAGGCTGCGGTGTGTTACCAAATTTAAAGGTGCTTGACAGAGCAATCATTATTTTTGTGGAACAAATCAAACTGAAACTTTATGTCAAAACAATGTCATCCTGAGGGAGCTGGAGAAGCAAATGTGCAGAGAAAGGTATATTCCCTGTTCAAATACTGCCATATCCCTTGTGAGGGAAACATGTTTTACTCCTAAAGATGCTATAATACTCTCTATAGGACTCAGAGCACCTGCTTTAAGAGACAATTCACCCTGAAAACACACAGGGAGCAACCAGGCATCTCCTGGAGGTGGGGACAGGGCAGATGTGAAATGTACAGGTCTGCTCGCTCCTCCTGCAGAAAACCATGCGAAGCCAAGCTGTCCTCCAGATCTGTGCATCCTTTTCCCCAGACAAGTGGTCCTCCCTCTCAGAAAGGGGTAAAACCCCCAGGATGGGGGGTGCTGCTCTTCTGATGGGTTTGGCCCCAAACCTCCCACTTTTTCCATGAATATCAATAGAGTGAGCTGGGTCTAATGAATGAAAATATGTGGGAGTTTCAGGAGAGGGAGGCTGTAAATTCAGCAAGACGGGCAAAGAGTTTACTCAGTGTTTACTTTTGAGCACGCAGGCATCTGCCTGTGACACCTGAATGGCTGCAGAAATTGTTTTCAGAAATTAATCATAATCGAGCCTGATGCGCTGGGTAAATGCGCCGTGACTCATCCAGAGCTGAAGTACAGAGAGCCTGCACAGTGACTGTCGCTGTGTTAGGATAAAATAACTTCTCAAACAGATGATGCATGTGACAGTTGGATGTGCTCATCTAATTGCAGTAACTGGCAGAGAGAAGAAGAGCTTGTTATGAAGGTTTTGCATTAGCACACACGTTTGAGGGTATTTATTGCTTCCAGGAATGCTGAGGATGGAGGCAAAAGGCTCCCAGGTGCCAAGAAAGCTGCTAAGAGCACTGAGCATTTTAAGCTTTGCCTGCCATAGCTGAAAAATCATCTAACAGCACGTGCCCTGCTTTGCCTTACATCAATCCTTACCCACAGGAGCAGCCTGATCTAGTGGGTGACGTCCCTGCCCATGGCAAGGAACAGGAACTGGGTGATCCTTCCAACCCAAACCATTCCGTGATTCTATGATTATGAATCAAGTGAATGTTGAGTGTTGCTCCTTCAGCCTCCTCACAGGTGAAGCTCCACAAATGGAGATGGGACTCTGCACTGACTTGTAGGTCAGCCTGTCAGGGTAGATCAGGCTGCTTGGCCACAGCTTCACCTTGAAGTCACCTTGAAAAGTCGTATTTCAGTCACGTGCTTGCATCGGGCCGGCGCAATTTCACACCCACGTACGTCAGATCATGCTCTTCTCACATGATGAATTACACCTCTGGCTTCTACTAAAATGACTTTGTTACAATCTCTGACATTCAGTTGGGTGCTTTTTATTTGAAAAAACTGGGTTTTGAAAGTTTACAAAGGCTCTCCGGGGAGCAGAAAATCAATATTGTTGTTAATACTGAGTCGCAGTCATTTGCTGGCATTGCAGGCATCGGTGCTATCAGCAGTGTCAGCTCAATTCATTTTTGCTACCAACCATAGCAATAATAAGGTGATAAAATATGTCCTATCTACAAAAATCCCTGTTTATCGAACAGGTGGGACTTTCAAAGCATTTTAATGTTGGCTCAGGATGGCTCCCATCAATGTCCTTTGGAGTTCCTGCTATTGTTTTCTTTGAAGCTTTTGAAGAGTGAGGAGATACTGTCACTGATTCAGGGGAAGCAGAAAGACCTTTGAGAGACCATTGAAAATGCAGCATTTTAATCGCAAAACTTCTATCAAGATCAGGCAGGTCAACAGAAAATATGAACCTGTTTCCTTCCAGAGGACAGTATCATAAAATCGTAAAATGGTTTGGGTTGGAAGGGACCTTTAAAGGTCATCTGGTCGAACTGTCTGAAAGCCTTTTGACATTTGGATTTTTATTTTCCTAGAAAAGCAAGATGCTTCTGATAGGGTAGCTGGGAGAGGGAGTTTTCCTCACCACACTGTGGGACCGTGGCCCCTGACACTTTGGTGATGGCACAAGGGACAAATGGTGACTGGAGAAGTTGGGCAACACAGGGATTCCTTGGTCAGAAATACAGCACTGCGTGGAGGCTGCTCTGCCTTCTGCTCTATCCTAGAGCCACGAGTGCATCTGTAGAGCCCTTGCCAGCCTAGAGTGGATGTGATCAGCCTCAATATACCTGGCATCACTATTGGAATGAATACACGGTTACACCAAATAACTGTTCTCTGCTGCAGAAAGCAATTTAGTCCATGTCATTCCTCCTTAGTCCACACACCAAATCCACACAGGCAGATCATATATATTTTAGCTCTCTAATAGTTTACACTACATTGCTTTTCAGATTGCTCACCCTGCCCCTTCATATGGCATGTCCTCTTTGGACACAGCCATGTCACCATGGGTCTCTGAGAGTCCTCTAACGAGGCTCGATTTTGCATGCAAAGTCGAGAAAATCATCATTACTCAAACCCTCTTGCTACCCGGTAGCAGATAAATAGGTCTGCTGGGAAAAGATGCCTGTGGATGAATGGCTAAGAAATCCTAATAGCAGTAAAAGGCTTCGGATGATGATCCTGCTGTCTGTTCCCAGTTGTCTTGGAAATATTTACCCTTGCTATTCCTTCTTACTCAAAACAAACATGCTAACTGATTTCAATGCAGCGATCATCTCTTTTTATTCTATATGTGGTGGGGAGGATAATCAGATAGCCTATACATTACAAAGCTGAAAATTAATATTTTCCCCTTAGTTTAGAAAGCAAAGAAAAAGCTGTCAAATCATGTGGCTATCTCAAAAGCAGAGAAATTCCCCTCTTACAGCTGAATTTCTTGTGATTCAAGCAAGGCAGATTATGTCTCTAACCTCTCTTCTCCAGGCCTGTGGATAGAAATAGTGCAGAAGTACCTTGGGTCTTTTATGTCTAACCTTTGCATAGCTAATATAAAATTGTATGTATGCAAGGAGCTGTTCTAGTGCCAAGCCAAGAGTAAGATTTACAGGAAAATTCAACTAAAGTCACAATGAGAGAAAGGATGAACAAAGAAATCACAAATGGAAGGCTCCAAGAGGTTTAAAGTGGATCCGAAAGATGAAGTTTGCTAGAAAAGCAAAATACAGGCACTCTAAACATCTCTAGGGAGAAGAGGCAGAAATACAGCATTGAGAAGCAAAGAAGGGAAAGGGATAAATTCTGAATGTTACTTCTAGGAGTGGGAATTATGAAAAGGCAGTAAAACTGATCCTGGATTTTCTCTATCCGAAAGCCTTGTTTCCTTGTTTTGCAGGTGTGGGTTTACATCAGAAGGCTACAGCTACGTGATGAAGCTCCACAACTGCATCACACAGCCCAGAAATCCCTGTGCCAGGTCCCTTTCCCTGTGCTGTGCTCTGGTTTGGATGCACGTGGGGCTGACTGTAGAGTATAAGCCAGTCAGACATGTATCACTTAACGTGATGCCTTAGGTTTTAACTTCTGTACTTTTCAAATCCTGTATTGCCTAGTGTGTAACTCTGAAGTTTCTTACAGCTTGTTAGCTGCTCTCTTAGACTAGATAGACACAACAAAGCTTCTCTGAGCTTGCTATTCAAGGACACTCGGGCTGTCCGAGGCCTAAAGGTGGAAACTAGGACCAGGAGAGAGGTGGAGAAATGGAAGAGAGCTAAAGTTTTAATTGGTGAATTTATGCTGAGATGCAAATGGACCAAACCTATAACAGTGTAAAGAACTTGTGACCTGTCGTCCATCTTGGGATCCATTTTATGGAAGCAGCCTCCGGCTCCCCAGGGTGTACCTTGAAGGCCCTTCAAATAAATACCTACCTTTATTCCCTTACTCTTGTCTAGTCTCTGTTTCTAGGTGGCTGGAGAAGGCAACAAACGCACACCAAAAGCTGGAGGATGTGAACCTTGTTTAAAGAGGACACTCACTAGACAGCAGAAAATGATCTAGGGTAGGCTTCATTTCACCGTGTGTAGGTGTCTATATCAGAACTACCTGTGCAGTTAATGGAGACAAAAGACATTCAACTCCTCCTAGAAAGATGATTACAACAATGTCTTATGATGGCTACCTTCACTTTCAGCTCTGGATGCTTTCGGGTACCATTTAGAAAATGGTTTTTGATGTGTTTATAAGTTATTTTTTGGGGAAGAGTGAGTAGTACTCCCAAAGCCCTGCAAGCTGTGGGTGACAAAGTTAAGTGAGGTGAATCCCAGCATTGGGTTCTTCCATGGGCTACAGGAGAACCTGAGAGAGATCTCACTGCAAATGCCACCCACTTTTTATAGAGACTGCTTAGCCATCACATCAGCTTTCTCAGCAGGGTTCTCCAGATTATTCTAGGATGGAGGTACGATGGTTCTTGAATGACTTGAAAGTATAAGTGATGTCTAAGTAGGTCAGAGCTGAACCAAAGGCCTGGGTATAAACATTCTTTTAGTATTGCGACGTATCTTGAATTTCCAAAGAGCTTGAAGAGTTTGGAAGTCCGAAAGTAAGAACATTTGTGGGAGCAAGCACATATTTTAAAGCTTTCTTGAACTGCACTCAGTAAAGCACCAGGATGACATGAGGTCTTGAAAGAATGTTAATTTTTGTCTCAGATAAAGTATTCCCTCATGGAAAGTACACAGATGATCAAGTTATGTGGGCAAATACATGGTTCACAAGAAAAAGAAGAAGTCTGAGAGGACACACTGTGGTAGAGCTCACAGATGGATGCGTTAGCAAGATAAAAGAATATTACCTTCTGTGGGAAAACAGCTGCTCTTGTAGAACAATCACAAAATTTAATCACATGGATATTCAACAATGTTAGAAAATGAGTTTCAATGAAGAAACTCCATGAAATTGCTTTATGTTTATTATCTTTTCCGAAAGTTGCAGTGAAATTTGAGTGCAGGCAAGGTTTTTAAGGCAGTTTCACCAGGAACAGGCAGAGCAGAAGAGGGTTAATAGCGTCATTTACTGTGTGATGTATTCCCACGCAAGCCACTGTCAGCCTACAGACCTGACTAATCTCAAGTGTAGTTACTAATTGCTGTCATCCAAACAGTAGCTGGCAGCCATTTAATTTTCCCTTTCACTTGGTGTCATTAACATTAGTGACATATGGCTCTTTCCCTGCCCCAGCTCCGTGGCTACCGGGGAAACCTATGGCTTGAGCTTTGCAAAGATCAAAGTCCGTGATTAACTCCCAGCATCTTGCTGGTGTCAGGAAGAATTTTTTACAGATCTGGATCCTAAATGCCTGAAAGCTATTGTTTTTTTCTGGGCACAACTTAAAACAGCAGTATAAAGGTACACTTTTACATCTTTGACTTATACCAGGCTGATGCACAATAAAATTCAGCCAATAGGGGAGATGTAGCTTGAAACACATTAAAGTATAAATTATTAGTACTACTTTGCTTTTCTCCTTTCTTTTTCTTTTGTACTTTAATGTAGTTGAGCTGGGCAATTGTTTATACATGAGATTGCATAAATCTTCTGAGTTATTTTGAATCTTCTCACTTGACTCAAAATATTAGGTCAAGATTTCAGATACAGATCTCAAAACTCTGTTTCACTCCCTCCTATATGTTCTTACTAGATTTAAAACCCCTTTTTCTGTGCTAATATATATACTCACCTTATATATAGGTGCTACTTTTTTTCTTGTATTAAAGTTACACAATATGTCTCGAATTCCACACTGCTTTCCTCTATCTCATTTGTTCATGTCTATCTAAGCTCATTATTTTTTTAAACAGTATACTTTTTGTTTTCTGCTGGCCACATGCTTACTATGCACTGCAGAATTTTTGCCATCCTGCTTTCAGGTAAGATTTGCAGGATTTAATATCACAGACATTTCAGATCCTGCTCCAGTAGCACAGCAACCAAAGTGATCATACTGCTTTTGAAGATTAAGCAGTTTCTGGACCTTGTGTCATTTGGAAACATAAAGGAAGACAAAAAAATAATCTCAGATCTTAGTGATTTTTCATGCTAGGAAGATAGCAAGTGCCACAGAGGACAGTTAAAAAGCTTTGGTAACATACAGTGAGTCCTGAAGAAGAGTATGTAGCCTTTTATTTGTAAATTGACTTCTCCCTGCTCTGTGTTTTAAGGTTAAATAATTTAGTGATGCAAAGGGTCACAGAGCAGCTGACAAAGCACACTCTGGTACTCCTTTTCCTCACCCATCCCTGTGCTGTATGGAAGTTCCACTCACCTGAACTGACTTCTGCCAGCCCTGTTGCCTCTTGGAGGGTCCCTGGGAGTCAGCAGCAGTAACCCTCCCACTGTAGAGAGCAATTCCGCCAGCAGCCCCCCAGACCTGCTTCCCACTCTGAATTCTTATTCGAGGTCAGCACTTGCAGCAAGAACTGCACTTTTCTGCAAGTTGACCGTGTACCCATTTTCCTTGCATGAAATATGTGCTGAATCCAACCAATATATTTTTCCCATATATTTTCAGAGTGTGTCCCTTGCTGTATGCCTGGGAGTGCCTGCAGCTTTGTGTGTTTTATTTTACCAAATGTGAAGAGAAACGCTGCTCCAGCTGAAATCAGTGCTCCTCAGACACTGGATTTTATCCTGCGGTAAAGGTGAGCAATGAATCCTTGGGACCAGCCTTGTGACCTACCCAGTGCAGAAACACAAAACATAAAGCAGCAGCATGGTTTCTATCCTGTTCTCCACTTTTTCTGGAAAGATAATTTGATTTTTTCATGTAACTGATTACACAAGGTGCTTTGTTTGGCACCCTGGTGAGCGATGGGGCCGTCGATGGAAGCACCATAACCCACTTTCCTTCCTTCAGCTGGAGTTAAAATCAGAGCAAGGCTCTGTACAAGAACAAAGGGAAATTGCAAACTTGTCTCCGTTAGCAGAGCATCACAGAGCTCCCTTCCTGACTGCTCCAGCAAGGGTCTCAAATGACATAAAATGAGCAAAATGAACCATTTTAAAATTAGCATACAGTCATAGCAATGACACCAACCAGGATGGACAGAGGGCTTGCATGATGCAAAGATCTGACTCTGCCTTTATACCCCGCATCTCTTTTCATGAGCCAAATAAAAGCTGAGTCAAACCTGAATCACGGTGAGCAGCAACTGCAGTAAAATTACCAAAAAAAAAAAAAAAAAAAAAAAAAAAAAAAAAAANAAAAGAAGAAAAAAAAAAGAAAAAAAAAAGGGTCACTCCATGAACTGAAAGAAAAGGAAAAAAAAGGGCTATGTATTGGAGTCTGAAAAAGTGGATCAATAGGGACAGGAACATCTTGTGCTAACCATGAGAAGCCCTGTGCTGGGGTTTGCTAGTTAAATAAGACGAGGCAGCAAGGAAGACCCAGGAGGGAGCAGGAAAGCGAGCAGGGTTGGCAGAGATGCCAGGGAGGCAGAGGACAATCAGTGCCTGAGGCAGTCACACACTTCATTAGGAATGAGTAGTTGGACATTGCTGGGGGACAGGAGACAAAATTCGGACTGAAAGGCAACCACCGAGGGAGAAACGTGCATAATTCTGGGGATAAGAATAATTTGGGTCAGGCCACGAACAAGCTGCTCTCCCATGTCGTGGAGCAGGTCGCTGCCGTGCTCTGGCCAGGAGCTGAGCGGTCCAGCGCACATCCTGCCTTCAGAGGGGACACGGGCATCCAGGCGGGGAGCCAGGCGGGATCCCGCCTTGAGGGGGGACACGGGCATCCTTAGCGTCCGAGGAGCGGGGAGATGGGTGCAAGCACCCCGCGCCACCTGGCGCTGCCATGGACGGGAATGGTGCGGGGTGACAGGAATCAGGCGGGAGACGGCGGGGGATGCAGGCGAGCATCCCAGGGCAGGGCTGGGGCAGGGGGGATTCCATCCCACAGCGCCGCTCCCATCCCGGAGCCTATCGGGGCCAGACGCTCCAGGCAGGGGCTGCTGCCGGGCTCCCCAGCAGGGCCCGGGTTGCCGGCGGTGCCTGCGGGTTTCGCCCCCCGCTACCGCCCCCGCCGCGGAGGTTTTGGGGCTGATGAGATGCAGCCAGAGGATGCTCCGCGCTCCCTTCGCCACGCCGGGGCTGGACCGGCCTCGGCAGCGTGCGCCTGCGCCGCTAGCCTTCCTCCCCCTCCCGCTCCTCCTCCTCCCCCCGCTGCCGGTCCCTCCTCCCGGCTCTGGCGGTGCCGGCTGCCGGGGCGGGCGGCCGCCGGGGCCGCTGTGTCCGACAGCCCCGGGGTTATGCCCGGCTGCAGGCGGGGCGCAGGGCCAGGGGCGGCCCGCGGCCGGGGCTCGGAGGTGTCCGGCAGGAGCGGGGGGCGGTGATCCCCACCAGCACCCCCCGCCCCCGGGAAGGGGTGAGCGGGCGCTCCGCGGCGGGGGAGGAGGAGGATGATGCTGCCGAGGATGCTGAGGATGCGGCGGGCCGGAGCGGAGCGGGGGTACCCGGGCAGCGCCTGGGTGTGCTGCTGGCTGCTGGGCTGGCAGGCAGCCGCCCTGCAGCTGCCGCCCTGCGAAGAGGTGAGATTTTCCTCCTCCTTTTGGGGTTTTCCCCATCCCGAACGGCGGGTGGAGGGTATTGCACCGGCTCGGGAGGAGGGTGGCATCCCAGCAAGGGGGTGTTGCTGGTTGTTGCTGGCTCCCCCCGAGCTGTCCGTGGGATGATAGAGGGGTCAGACCCACGGGAAGGACCCTCCGCCGCTGTGCGGGCGGGGGCTCTGGGGCGGCCGAGCCCCCCCGCATCACGGGTAGAGCGGCTCCCTTGGCCGTCGGTCGCGAACCGCACTCCCCACTCCCCTTATTCGTGGTGATCGCTGCTCCCTTCGGTGCATGGAAATAGTAGAGTCCCCCTCCAAACGAAGGGGGCTCGGCCGCCCTCGCTGTTTTTCGAAATACTGTGTTAAATCAACGCAAAGGTGGAGAGTAAGGGAGGGGTGGTGTGTCAAGCTGACCCGCCCTCCCCGTGTCAGCTCGGTGCGTCCGGGGCTGAGCCGTGAGTGTGACAGGGAGAGAGAAACTTTGTGGCTCTCTACTGCTGTAAGAACCCGAACCTGGAGGGACTCCGTGTGTTCGGAGCAGGGACGCTCCGCACGGCTGTGCGGGATGTGGGGCTGAGGCGGCCGGACAGGGATGCGCAGCCCCGGGTGGCCACTGAGGTTTTCCGGGGAAGGCACCTGGGCTTCATGAAGCTCTTTTCCAGCATTTCCAGCCTCACTCCTACATGCAGGGAAATCCTCTCTGCTGCTCTTGAAGAGCAAGTGGGTCTTTCCTGTGTTTTAAACCATCCGTAAAGGTGAGGAGACTGGGTACCACCTTCCCCAACAGGTCTAGGTGGCCGGGACTCTGCTCAGGCAAGCAGAAACCTGTTAACCTGTAAGTGGGTTAACAGCGGTCTGTCCCCTTCCTTCTAACCCCCTCCTATCCGAGGATGCTCTGGGAACAGGGCTTCCCCACTTGGCGTCCTGCAGTTGCGCCGTTTAGCAAGAACTAAATTGTACATTCCCAGAGTGGGTTGGGGGTGGGTGACTGCAGCCAGGTGGGAGCGCTCGGCTGGCGAAGGGTCCTGATCCGTGCTTGGAGGCCACTGCAAGTGTGGGACCTCCTCGGCTGGGGGTGCAGAAGACTGTGTCTCCTTCCTGTGGTGAAAGGGCATTTCTGACCCGGGGAATATTCCCTCTTTGCCTATGAAATTTACTTGTTGTCTTACAAGTGGCAGAGCTCAGTGCTAGTCTAGCGTGGGAAATCTTGCAGCAGGGAGAGGTGATGTCTGGCAAACCAGTGTCTGTTTTGGGCATTGGGTCTCCTAAACGTTGATCATTCTCAGGGCATGTTTTTCCTAAATGTTAGTCTTTCTCAGAGAGAGGGATTTATGCAGCCACCTGCTTTAAATTACCTATCTCGCTTTTCAGCTAGTGAAGGGAAACAGGTACTTTTAGAGCTGTTCTCATCCTAAAGTCTTCACTTGAAAAAAATGAACCTCTGCAGATGGTTAAAGGTGAGAGCTGAACCAGTGCCGTGGTACCAAAAGTGTAGAGCTGGTGTTTTGAGTATCTTGTGTTGGGCTTTAGGTGTGCAAATTCTCTCTGGAGCCCCACTCCCCTACCCCCTTGGATCGGGACCTCTGTGCTTTTGCTTTTCTTTCAGAGAGGCTAACGACATTGTTTTACTTGACTTGAATACTCCTTAAAACAGAGACAGCCCGCACTCACATGGTTAAAAAGCTGTGTGTTACTTGTGCTGGGGTGTGTGCAGCCATGAAAGTGTGTGTCCCAGGAAATGTAATTACAAACATGTCTGGATGGAGACAGAGGGGGAAAAAAGGAGGTTACAGAGAACCAGAATAGCAGATGAACTGCTCTACAAAAGGGAAGAACAGAAGTTAGTAGTTTTGTGTCAAAACTTTGCCATTTGCCCCAGTTCAGCCCAGTTTGAGTGACCTGGGTGTATTGCCATTAAAAACACATCATCCCCCGATGAGATTGACTCTGGTTTGGGCAGACTTAGACAGAGATGAAGTTGTGCCATGAGAAAGCACAGCCTGTCAGAGGGTCTTGTAGTCCTTTAAAGACTTGGTAAGCATTCTTTGTTTTATACGGAAAAGGTCTGAGAAGCACAAGGCTTAATGTACTGGCAGGTAGTTCATTTTCAGTCCACAGGAGATCTTCCCTTAGCAGCACTTTCCCTGCTCCTTCTTGACAACTTGTTTTTCTGTTCCCTCACTTACAAGAAATACAGATATCTGCCGGTTTGTGAGATTTCTGTGCTGGCACAGCATTTGGAGCAGTGGGATCTCTGGCTGTGCCTCAGGCTCCTTGGTGCTCTGATTACATAGATAGTAAAATAATAATGTACAGCAATGTCACTTTCCAGAAACCTTTTCGTCACTGACTTTGTTCGTCAGGGACTGTAGTAGTTCAGCACACTGGACTTAGGAGGGGTGTGTTTGTGCTGCAAACCAAAGCTACAAGCAGCTTGAACGAATGTTCCTGGGAGTTTTTGGGGTCAATTGATACAGCCATAAGCTTCTGCCATAACAGTGTTCAGTCCAGGCTGTGATGGTCATTCACATTGTGTTCTCTCCCTGAGCTCTCCAATGCCAGCAGCAAATTTAAAGGTGGTTTGTGCACCTCTAAGAGATGGAGGCAGGCTCAGCTTGGATGGCTGGGGTACCTCTGGGGTACCGAACCTGGGGAGACCCATTACTGTGCCTTGTGCCTCTGGTGACTTGGCAACTCACATTAGGACAGTGGTAGAAGAGTAAGTGCTTGGTGAATTCTTTCTGCTATGCCAATGATGATCAGGGTACTCATGCAAATGTTTCATGTGTTGCATAAATGATGACTTTGAGTGGAATTGATGACACCTGTGCTTTTCACTGCCATTAAATACACATTAAGCTGTTATGTTGGAAATAATGAGATATTCATGCCAGTGCCCCTGCTACTGCAGGGACAATGGTTGTTGCATCTTATGTTCCAGTATTTGGTGCTTTTTCTAAACTTTTCAACTGAATGGGTCTTCTTCAGCTTCCCTTTATAGATTCACCCAGATCTCAGCAGATTTTGCCTTTAGGACATTTGATACTCAGCCTAAATGAGTCTTTTCTTAATTTCATCTTTTCTTTCCCTGTGTTGAATAACAAAAAAAAAAAAACCCCTAAACTCACTGAGTGACTTGTCACTTAATTTGCATTCAGCCAAATTGCTTTCAAAGAGAGATAGAGTATCCTGCTGGCAAAGATGTTTTCTTTTATACTCCTGTTCAACTCTCAGTTATTATGCAGATTGAGAGCAAACACATGCCTTTGACATTGATAATAAATGTGATTCTGATATATTGCATGGTTTACCTGCTCTTTCAGTAGACATGTAAATTAAAGGGTAATGCTAAATGCTTTCTTTAAGGGAATGTATTTTTGCACTAGTCTGCTAGAATGCTCATGAAAAAGACAGAAAAATATAAGAAATGTTCTTGGAAAATCAAAGAGCCTTTTATAAAACCACTTGCAAGGCAAAGGCAAAGAAGTCTTAATAAAGGGGAAGCATGAACTTGAAGTTTGATCAAGTATGGTGGATTTGGTGTGTTGAAATAGTGCCCATTTTCATGATGAGAAAAGGTTAAAAAATTGAGTATGTCTAAGCTAAGTGTGAAGTATTTTAAGTATATTAGTATGTTAAATCAGGATACTAGGTACTGAGCTAAGCAGCCTGGGAAGCAGGGTGAAATTCTGTCTTGCCGTGTAAAGGATGGAGAGAAGATGTGTCAGTCTTGGGAAGATGTTACGTAAGCCAGCAGGCCTGTCACCAAGTACACATGGCAGGAGTAACAGGGATGTCTGCTGGCAGGAATCTGAATATCTGAAACACTCTCGTGCTGTAAGGGAACTGTACCTGCTTGGGAAGAGGTTTGGAGTCATTGCAGAAGGCTCTGTAGAGGCAGCCCATGTGCTGATGGTGAAAAATTTGGGTGGGTGATTAAAAGAAAAAGGAATAAAACCTGTCAGAGTGGTTTTGTGCCCTATCATTAGTACTCAGGAACCGTGAAGGCTGTGTTTGTTCTACAGCTGGGTAATGAGCGCACCGTGATCACAGCAAAGGGTGGGGCTGCCTCGGTAAGGAGGGACTAACTTGACAGAGGAAGAGAAAGAAGAGCATGCATTAATGCATGGGGCAGAGAAAATTAACGAAACGCAAATCTATAGGAGAAGGTAGAAATAAAAAGGATTTTTGTGCACTTGAAAGGCTTAATGTTTTTACTGTTAAAAGCTAATACTTTTTTTTTCTAATGTAACCGTAAACAATGTCTGGGACTATTTGATCTCTGAGATTCATTTAGTCTCTGTTGGCCTTAAAATCTCTGAAGGGAACAGGTCATTTAGGAATTCTCCTTCTTAGTTGCTTTCCTTGCTGTCCCTGACTGGTACACTTGTCCCTTTCTCTGAAGCATCTGCATTTGCTATTTCGGCAACAGAGCAGGTGGTATCTACACCAGCTGCTGGGATGATCCAATGTTGTATTCCCTAATTTCTAGCCACCTTGAAAGATATTAAACACTTAATCTATCAACAATTCATAGTCAGCAGAAGAGGCTGTAGAAAGACTCCTACCCAGACCATTTTATTTCTTTCACCTCTTGCTACACAGAGTTGTGTCTTTGTGGGGGAAAGAGAAATGTAGAGCTTCCATTTTCCATGGTGATGAAGGGTCATAAAGATGAGGAAAGGCGAGCAAAAAACAGGCTACAAAACTGCTGACAGTAAAGTCGATGGAGTGGAAACACGTGCATGAAAGGTGAGGAGACAGATGCTAAGACACAAGTACCACAGCTGAAAGAGCATGAGCAGACCAAGTTGGGGGGAGCACAGGAGAGACTGGTGAGGTGTCAGAAATGAAAACCTGAGAAGGAAGACAGATACTGGCATGAGAACTGGATAATGAGCCATGGTTGCAATGATTCAAGGATAAGAGAATTAGTCATAGTGGAAAGTGCTGTAACAGACAATAAACTCAAAAGAGTAGTAGCCATTAAACCAACACAAGATTGCAGTTCTCCCATCATCAAACATCCCTGGATCATTCAGGGTGAGACTTATCATTTATAAAGAAGGCCATGATTTTATTTTCTCTTTTTCTTCATAGGTTGAGGTTGAGTGAGAATGGGAGCTGTGCTGGGGTTCTTGACACATCTGTGCATTATGGGGTCAGGACTATCAGCCAGCCAGGGGCCAGGATGGGTTCTTGCAGGGATTGGGCTGTCAGCTGCCTCCTCCAGGCCACATTTTCCACCAGGTGTTGGTTGGGAAAGCTTTGGCAGTACTGTGTGTTGCTTTATCCCAGATGATGACCTGGGTCAGAAATGCTGGAATCACTTGAAGGAGCCTTTTCCGCAAGCCTGAGCCTGTGCTCAGCGAAGATGTTGGCAGGGCTCCCGACTGCAACGACCCTGGGGCAGAGCCAGGGGCTCTCAGACCTGCAGGGCTCAGGCTGTGGGCAGCAGGGAGATGCCATCACTGCAGGCTTCCCTGTGTCTGTGGTAGGTTGCTGTCAACACCTGCTGAAGGAAGTGGTAAGCACCGACTAAGTAGGAAAAAAAAATAGAGAAAAACAGATAAGGGTTGGTAAAAAGAAAGGTAGCCTTGAATGCCTCATACTTGAGATAGTACAGAAACAGTGTTTGGGAACAGGTCCCAAATGTCTCCCAGATGGTGCCAAGGTTTTTCTAGGGGCTGCTGCTGTGAAGGTCCCATGTTGTTATCCAGCATGGCCAAATCTTGCCTAACCCTTACACCTACTTGGAAAAGAGTGTCCCGCTCACTACCCCTTGGTAATACCTTAGGTCTTACCCTGGACCTGAAAATGTGTTTAGATTTTGATTGCTGGTAGTGGGAACACTTTGGTTTTCAGTCTTTTGAAAACAAAAACCTCTGGTTTTGAAAGAGAGAAATAGATAACCCCCCCTTTTTGTTTTTTAACAACCATCTTTTAAAGCAAGCAAACAAACAAACCCCTTTCAATTACAAAACATTATCTGAATCTCATAATGACCTTGTTTCACAAGCATTGTGATACTCTCTTTGATAAATAGTGCCAGACAGTAATCGCTGTGCACTTGGGATGTAGGCTCAGAGCTGATTTAAGATGATCTAGGACGACATGTGCAGCTGAGCTGCTGGCTCTGCTGTGTTGGTGCTGATGATCCTGTCACTGTGCTGAGTCAGAACTAACGCTGATTCGGCTGAAAACTCACCTGCCAAAAGGGGGAAAAAAAAAAAAAAAAGAAAAAGTGAGGGTTTAGCTGGGAGAGTGGCAGAGATTACTCAGTGTTTAGTTTCTGAGGGAATAGAAGTGGTACAGGAGGCTTTGGGACCCACCCAAGGGCACAGGTCTGGTCTTCTTTTATTTCTAGAACATAAAATTTTGGTGGGATAGAGCTAGCCTGGATTTACACTGAGACAATGGCAAAGGGATTGTATTTCCTGATGTAAGAAGAAAACTAGAGCTATGTGTTAAAGGTGTGAAGGAACTGGATTGTTGCTCTCTGCTGTGCTTTGACTTAAGAGATGCAAGTGCTATCCCTGTGAGGAAAAGTATTTGCTGGCTGCAAGACATGTTTTCAATGAAAAAAATATTAATTCCAGATGATAGTGTATTCCAAACTAGAAAATTTCTTTGACACTGAGTTTTTACTGCTACAAAGAGAAGACAAATCACTTATCCCATTGATATGGGATTAAACTCTCTTACCTGGTAGTGTTTTGCGGTCAAGAAATACACAACAGAGGTGATTTATGGTCATACTTGAAGACTATTGGAAAATACCTACAAACAGTGATAGGAGCTTTGTTATTTGGTGGTGAAAATGCTGGGTAGCTCAATTTTCATTTGGTTAGATTTTGTTCCACCTTAGAGGTACAAATATTTTGTAGGAGTAATCCACAGGGAAGTGGCTCAGGGTGTTTGGGATTGGTTAAAAGGCTACGCTTATCCTGCCAAGAACAGGAGCATCAGGAGAAGATATTCCTGTAAACGGGATGAGCAAGTCCATGAGTGTGGGCAGATCCCTGTCCCTCTTATAGTTAGTAGGGTAGACTGAGTCAAAAGAGCTATTTTCTATATGATAATTACCAGTGTGGGTTACTAGTGCTAACCTTATAATCCAATTTGATGAAAAACCCCTGCTTTGGGGAGAGGGTGAACTTTCCCTCTGAGGCTGGAACCGACCTGAACATGCTTAGAGGTGTTTCTGATGTAATGAAAATGGTCAGAAAATTGAATTACGTTAGAGAACCAAGACAGAGGGAGGAGCAATAGAGAGTGCAAAACCCAAAGATGCCATTAACATAATTGCTGCTGGCTTGATAAAATACAGTACACATAGTACACACATTGACAGTAGAGAAATCAGTGTCTAAATTGATTGTCACAGAAAACTGAAGTGCACAACGTGGTGACTGCCAGCAGCCAGCTGAGGGGTAAAGGTGATTTAGACCTGAGCTGTTGACTCTTAAAGTGTTAACTTCCCACAGTGTTTCCCGTGGTGTGTGAAATCCTTCTGGTTTTGTACTTGCTCTCTGAGGTTTCTTAAAGGAACATCTTCACACAGGCCGGTCGTGTTTTATACACACAGGGGGTGGTGCCGTGTCTTTTGAGAGACGTGCAGCAGAAATGGATGACTGCTGGTTTTCCCCAGCCTTTTATATCCATGGCTCCCTCCTGCTGGCAGGTCAACAGTGCTGATCAAATGCTGCTTGTTTCTGGTATGCTGCTTTTTATCTCCAGCTCTGTGATTCCCTGAAGGAAATGAAGAAAAGAAAGATTTCCCAAGACAGTCTTGTCTTCTCTCTTTTGTTTGTTCTTATTTAATCAAATTTTTTAAAAATTCAGACTTCTCTTGAAAAGAAAGAAGAAGCGACCCTAACCAGACTTCTTTACAGCAGGATTTGTGCTTGCTTGGAGGAGCTGATGTTCTTCTCAGGGATGCTGGGGAGAAGGCTGCACGATGGAATTGGAGTGGGAAATGATTCAGCTTATCACGCTGCACCTTTGTCACAAGCACCTGCCCTGCAGACCTGCTGATGAGCAGCTTGTCGTGCCTTGTGATGAATGTCAAGTGTCCTGATTAGTAGGAGAGTGGCTCTCCCCTAGAGCTACTCAAGTAACAGCTGAACCCAGGCCAACTCTCTCCGCTCCCAGAAGGTCTGACAGGGTGACTGTCAATTAGTGCCTGGTTTTGATGCTGAATATAGGATACACTAGGGCTATGAAATCTCCCTTTTTTAGCTGGAAGCCCACTGTTCTCTGTGTTAGCCTCTGCACAGTGAGAGGCAGTGGATCCAGAGGCGTTGCTCTATCCTGCACTAAAGGAACACATCCTGTTAGAGTCAAGCCATCCTTTTAGGGATGCACCAACCAGGTATCACAAATAGTTCAGGACTGAGTCCTGAACTGCTACTGAAATAGCTGTGATCAATGATCACACTCCCATTCACCTCAGCTAAGAGGAGACATAATGTCAAGAACAATCAATTCCTGTATCTTTTTGTTTTGCAGTATTTTTAAATTAAATAAAAGCTAACCCTACTTAAATGTTTGCTGGCTCCTCTGAGAAGTCATTGCTTTGCAGTTCCAGCTTTTAAATTAAAAACAAACAAACAAACAAACCAGCTGGTTTGCTGCATTGCCCACTGTGATACTGACCTGCAAATCTCTTGAACTGCTTTGCTAAACAAAGGAGAAAGATTTCCTTAAAGCCTCATCACGTGGTCATGCAGGAATCACAGCTTTCACTGAAAAAGGTGGGACAAAAGAGAAGTTAAGCTGGCTCCTCAGTATTGAAGAGCTGAAAATGTGAATTTTGAAAATCTGTACCGTTAAATGAAATGGAGCTAAGTTGCATAGTGTTTTAAGGTCCTATGGCACTTAAGTAGGTTATATGAATTTGATGGGGTGGAAGCAATGATGCCTGACTGAAGGTTTTGGGAGGCTTTATGTGACTGTTACTGAAAGTACAATTTGATTAACAAACTTTGACATTATTTAAATTTAGCATTTACACCGTAGATAGTATGATGGGAAGACCCAGTAGCACCTCATTGGGCCCCCGCACATGCGAGAAATAAAGATAAATTACTGGGGCAATGACCTGCTCTCATAGGCGGTCTCTAACCTGCTAAACAGAACAGACCCAAAGAACTCTGGTCCCTGAGCTGTTAGTGTGCTCCCTGGCATGGGTTTGCCCATGGCAACTGGCACAGCATGGGACACTGCAGTAGAAGCTCTGGATGAACTCCTTCCTGTGGAAGGAAACTGCCTTTGCTGCAGTTAGGCAGCAAAGATGAGTGGAGGCAGTTTTGTCATGGGATGATGATAACTGGGTTCGTGTTATATGTTGGGAAGGCACGTAGCACCCTCACAGTTCTTCAGGACAGCAGAAAACCATTGTGAAGAGACCTTGCTCCAGTGATCCATGCATAGTCCAAGCATGAGATCCTGATGGTGTGGAAGTAACACGCGGCAGAACCAGCACTTCATACCTTAAAAAGAACTTACCTTGCTTTTAATTGTACAAGCTAGGCACCTAGCTTGACCTAAGTATCTAGCTGTCAGGGCAGAGATAATCGCTACTCAAGATTAATTTTTACCATCCTCGAAGTGATTTTTCTGCTGAATGTGAACATTTTTTTCCACTGGCTACAGAGGGATGCTGGCTTTTGCCAGGTAAATGCTCAGCTTTTAGTCACCTAAGGTAAAATAAGGACCCATCAGTGGAATCAGTCTCCACTGTGAGTTACATTAGCTCTTACACAAGCTACAAGGTCACTTTGCAGCACTCTGTAAGCTGCAGGGGTGAGGGTGTTTTGATAAGGCTGGGACATCACAGCAGTGCAGTTAGGTCTCTGCAGTGACCTAATTACACCGGGAAAGGAATCTACATCTTTGCCTCTGAAATGTTGAATTAGAAGGAAAATGCAGCAGAAGCACAGTCTTGGTCCTTAGTTCTGGACGGCTGTTTGTGAGCCAAGAGTTTTAATTGCTTTGCCTTGTAGCAGCTTCCTACCAAAGGTGCGTTATCACACAGCAGAGTCCCTGTCCAGGGAGTAATTGACATCAGAGTCATGCCAGGGTAAACTTCTGTGTTACATATGCAGGATATATCTGTGTCTGTCTGTCTGTCCGTCCATCTGTCTCTCTCTAGACACACACATTTAAGCCTGCCTGTAACGCAGCTTGTAATGTGTCAAATGGGCTAGACCTTGTGTCTGTATTTAATTTCCCACTGCAAAAAGGGAGCTGCACAATTTTTTATGGCTTCCCATGTGTGTGGTTACAGGCTGGCTGCATTGCCCAGGCAGGTAAACCAGCTATGAATGCTCTTCTTTCTTTGTGTTCTAGACTGGGTCATATCTCACGGGCACAATCAGTAGCAAGGGACAGCTGAGGAACTGTGCCTGAGCAAAACCCTGATCTCTCCCTCCTCCCTCCCTCCAGATTTCCCCCAGTCCGTGGGCTGATGAGTCACTGCTGATGGATTTGACTGATGCAGCCCTTGTGATAACACATTACCCTGCCGCTGGAAAAGGGTTTAATGGGGCTCCGGACAAAGCTCTGCCTACTGCTGTCATGCCAGGCTCGTCCCTCACCAGGCCTGGGTTGGATGCAAGAGGGAATCTTGCAGCTCCAGGCACTCTTTAGCTGCTAGAAATGCTAACAAATAACGAATTTGGATTCGTAGCTGTCTAAGAAGCTTCCTTAGCCCTATGGGTAAATCCGGACTTCAGAAGAATTGTGCATTGAGCAGGGCTTGCTAGACCCTGCTACCAGAGATCATTTTAACTGGAGTTAGCAGCACAGACACAGAAAGAGTCCAGAAGCTGAATGTAGCTGATGGCCAGGTTAAATCTAAGATGTGTTTTCTCCACCATTTACTTAACTCAGGCTGCGTTGGGCTGCTAGTTTCTCCTTGGTTTTAATTAGTTATTCTTGCAGTGGAAGTGGACTCTGTGGGCTTGGAGACAGCCCAGGAGGGCAATACTGGATGAAGCTTGCTCATAAGTATACAGTGTTACATATTTTTCTTGTCAGGCTGTGATTTAAGATACTGCTTTGCTCAATGAACAGGGTTATTTCACATAAGGCAGTTAATGCTCACAAAGGGCTGGTTCTATCCTGGGACGAGTGGTTGCAAGTCAGACAGAAGTTCCCAAGCTAAACCTCCCAAATACGATGTCCCTCTAGTGTTAAGGTGTCATCAGTCTCTTTTTTGTCTTTTTTTTCCCCCCTCAGAATGGAATATTTGTAAAAACATACACCATTTCCAAAACTGAGTATTGACAAAGATTCAGCTAAAAAATTATAAAGAAGAAAGGTCTTATTTGCTATGGATAGTGGTTTTTTTTCTTTTTTTTCCTGTTTGAAAATACTCAGCCATCTGGTCAGCAAACAAATAAAACGCTGAATGATATTGGCAGAAAAACATCCACTGAAAAACAATGAATGGGAGAAGGAAACAGTTCTTTCTGTAGCCCGGTGGGTTTTGTTTTTGCAATATTTTTTCCACAGAGAAGACTCCTGAGTAAAATTTGTATTTGTGAAATGGAGAACCTGGTAATAATCTTCATATAAGTAAATGCAGCTTTGGCAAAGACTAAAGTCAAGAAAGTTATTTCTATTTTTACTTCCCCACAAAGATTAATTACATTTGGCAAAAGAAGCACACCTTTTCATCATTTTCAAAATGCCTAATTTTGTAGTATTACATATAAATGCAGTATTATGTGTTAGTGCAATATAATACTGTAAGTAATATTGTATATAAGTGTAACAAAGGCCTGGCTATAAGCATGTTTTCTGTCAGTGTTACCACTTTGCTTAAAATTATATGAGTCCCAAGTTCTAGTGTAAATCACTTGTTTTGACACAAAGCTGACCAATGCTTGTAGCTCTTAGCCCTCTTCTTTTGGGGACTATTTATATTGGTAGAGGAGACTTCATATTGGGGTAACATTCCCATCCACACTGGAGGTTTATTCACTGATTCACTCCCTGGCTGTACCTAAAATTCAGCCCCTGAGAAAGTCAAATTCTGAAGGGGAAAAGCTGAGCCAGAAGTGAGCGCTCCCATCCATCCCCGTGGAGAGAGCGAGGAACACACCAGGAGCACACAGACCTGGGTCACGAGAGACGAGGGAATGAGGGACGGGTTTGTCACATCCTGCCCTGTGCAAGCCAAATACCTAACGTGTGTTTTTTCATATAGCAACATCTCTCAAGAGAAAGGGAGATGTGGAGCAAATGCATTTGGTAGGAAATTGCAGAGGAGGTGACAGGGCAGAAAAATGATACAAGATCAGACAAGTGAGCATCACCCAGGCTTCCCTCTGATGACAGTGCTGTTCCTTTTCTAATATTTTTCTGGTGCTTGCTATGAAAAATTCTTACACCTAATGGGAAATGATAACCAACAGCAGAGGGATAGGAGTGGAAGCTTTGCAAAATGCTCATGCATGTGCCTGCTTTTAAGCACATGAATAATTCCTCTGAAGTTTGAAAATGAATGCCTTATTTACGATGAAGTTGATATTAAATACTATCCTGGATTATAGTCAGAGAATTCTGTGCATCATGGAGTCAATGCTCTGACATAACTGAGATATATTACTGAATTTAAATCTTTTGCTTCCTGTAAGTTGAGGATTTTTCTTTAGGTGCAGTGTTGAAAAAAAGCGTATTGATTGGTGTTAAGAATATTTAAATCTAAAGTAAGTTTGGTGCTCATTTCATGCTCTTTTGTGGGTTTTCATAGAAATATTTCTTTTGTTCTGTATACATTCTGCAGACTTTTTAAGATCAACTGATGATGTCCTCTTACATGCTTTTTAAAATGAAATTTGGGTGTCAGGTTGAACAGGATGATGCTGTGGGACTGCTACTGGAGGGGAAATGCAATGAAATGGGCCAAGTTGATTCCTCAGATGATTAAATCTGGCCATAGTTCAGGTCCTCACAGGATTAAAGCTGGCAATTTGTAGAATATTATTACCTTTATCCTCCTCTACATGAACCCCCTGGTAGCCCTGTGAGGATGAGACAGTTTGGCAGTAGGGAACCGAATCCTTGAAGACACGTTTTCCCTATGGACACTGTGACTGTAGAAGGTAAACCTGGTTCAGAGCAGTGGCTCAGTGAGGAAGTGGCTGTACAGAAGGAGATGCACAAACTCTTGGATGTACTTGCACATGCCCAGAAACATTTATGTTGAGCTAAATTGTTCACTCAGATTGGAGGAGCCTTGTAGATAAATGTGCTATGGTATTTGCCTTAACATTTGCTCCATCTGGCTCATTTTTCTCAAGTACATGGATATAATTTCCCCACTGAAGTTACCAGCTCAGGTCCTCATCTGAGGTAAATTATTTTGTCCTACTCAGCTGTTTTGTATCTGATGGAGTTCTAGTTTGTGGATTCTACACATCTCAGGAGCACCCAAAGTGAGGGTGTGCCGGTGTCCTTTATTTTCAGATTATAAAAAAGGACCCAAATTTATCACCTTGTCTTGCATCTGGTAAAGAAAGGTCATGACAAGGCATGAAAAGTAGTGAGTTCATTTGGCTGGTGCTTCAGGAAGGGGTGAAATTTGGCACAGTGTTGGTGTTCAGAAGGAGAACAAGGAGCAGAAATAAAAAGGAAGAAGTTGTCTTGGGAGATGGAAAACTCAGTGCCCAAGGGAAACCTGGTGAAAACTTATCCATCTGTTGACTGGAGACTGCCTGGGTCTGCTTGCTCACCTTGAAGCAGTTGGCTCATCTGCTTGCTGTCCATCCCAGGCCTGGGACTTCCTGATCATTGAGTCATAAAATGGTTTGGGTTGGAAGGGACCTTAAAGATCGTGTGGTTCCAGCTCTCTGCCACCAGCAGGGACGCCTTTCATTAGGCCAGGTTGCTCAGGGCCCCTTCCCAACCTGGCCTTGATGGCCTTGAATCCTTCACAAAGTAAAGCTCAGCAGTTTTTGCAGTGGCCTAATTAGAGCCACTTGGGATGCTGCAGGTACCTTAGGTAATTGCCTTCTTGGGATTTGCTTCTGAGCTATTAAACAGTTACACCCTGAACCCTTTTTGTGCTGATTGCCTTCTGAATAGGCAACAGTCAGCAACATCCATACGCAGAAAAACCAGAAGCTTCTCTTTTCATTTGTAAGTCTTAAGCCCTGAATAGCTGGGAATAAAACATCAAGGTTGAAAAGGAGGAGGAATGAATAAAATTCAGCATATTAAAAGTTATAATTAGAACCGTGATCAACTTTGATACTGTCAGGCCTGTTCGAGTGTAATAACTGAGTAGCTCTGAATAAAAAGCTTCACCATATTGGTAGTGAAACATGAATCTTGTTCTAGGAGAACATTTTGGCTGATTGCACATTGCCAGGGTTTGTGGATCTGAGATACAGCGTGTGGGTGGCTTATCTGGTGTCCATATGCACGCAGCGTTTGCATAGGGCGTGCTGTATACTTGGTGTTTGTGAATAATAGGCACTAATATTTACTTTCCTGAAGAGAAAATCTGGGTTTATATGTGTGGAAGTGACCTTGTGCAAACAGTTCTCTGCCAGCCCGCCTGGATGCTGCTCTGTTCGTGTGGCAGGGAGCAGGGAGGGGCACCCAGCCAGCTGGGGACTGTCCATCCGTCCGGCACCTCGGCACTTGGCCCGAGCCGGAGCGCTTCGGGGAGCACCACTGGTGCCTCGTGGAGGCAGTGTGTCACTGTCCCCTCTGCGGGGCACTTGTTTGCTTTGTGCCCTGACTGCTGAATATCAAATGACAAAACATGAGGATTTAGTGAGCTTTCTCCTTTATAGTTTTGTAGGTAGAAATTTAGGACAGTGGGGGAAGGAAAATACCATAGAATCAAGTGTGAGGCACTGCACCTCTTTTTACCTTTCTTTTATTGATATAAAAGAGTGTGTAAGGGATAGATTTCCAGTAGTTAACAAAGCAACTACTTAAGCCATGCATAGGATACCTAAATATTGAGAGTTAAAAAGCTGTAGCCCATTTATGCTACTTTGATGGGCCTTCATGAGATTGTGAATATCGGCATTAAACCTGACATTTTTTTTCCTTAAGCCTAACATTTCTGTTAATGCATGATCTTACAATCTAGTTGACTTCAATTAACTGCAGATTTAAGCCCTGACAACCTACTTCAGCAAGGTGTTTAAGGGATTGGTCTTTTGGGGTTGCAGTCAAGATGTGCCCCGTACCACTGTGACCCTGTTGTCCACCACAAACCTGCACTTGCAGTGACCTGAAAACCTCTTGTCACAAACAAGAACAAGTGAAAAATTTATTTTTAAATGCTTTTGTTGAGTATTGAAATAGAGATTCCTGCTTTGGACGAGAGAATGTCATTGAAAAGCCTGGACCTCCTGAAAATGCTGATTCTTGCTGTGTGAAAGCAAAGTGATACAAGGCAGTGGGGTGAATATCTGTAGGACTGTGTAAAATCACCACATACAGTGAAAGTATCACTGAAGAAGTTTAGCCACTTAGCAAATCGTGTGCATTTATTAAACTTAAAATATGACTATTTTTGCATTTAAATGTATGTAATAAAAGAAAATAAAACCCACAAAAAACAACCCATGATGTATAAATTTTGAATAGTAAGATTTTCAGGTCATGAATATTAAAGAAGAGTGTCATGCATAGATTGGTGGTAATAAAAGTCATTGTCAGTTTGACAAACTACATTTGTTTGGCTGTAAAAATCTGAGGAAAATTACAAAAACTCATAGAAAGTTCATTGCAGTTAGTGGAAATATACTCAGTTTGTGGAACTGGATTAAACCTGTCCAAATATTACTGCTGGGTGACTAAAAGACTAGATGACTCAATAATATTAGAACAAGGAAGATAAAGATGTATAACATTCCTTTATCATCATGTTCTTTACTTCAGTTTTCTCTTTAACCTGTTTTTTTTTTTCAGAAAATTTAGGAGCTCACTAAAAATTATGATTTTCCAGTCAGCCTTGTCTAAAATCTTTTTGAGAAGCAATAGAGATTTGCAGATGAATTTGTTAGGTTTCAAGACTGAAGGATTAAAAACCCCATAACCGAAATCCCGATGGCATAAAATGAATCACTGGCATTTTTGCTTTGGTTTTGGAGTTAACTCCAGCCTCTGTAAATGGCACTGAAGAACTCCCTGAGAAGAAAGGCTGGTCAATTGGGATGAAACCTCAATGTTTATGGTGTAATTAAGGTGTGCAGCAAGCTTTCAAAGGAGTATTTGAAAGGGTCAACCCCGTCTGTCTGTTCAGAAAGTAACGGTCAGGTTTTCTGTTCAATAAACCCCAGTCTGAATTCACATGTGCAACAGCATGTTTGGTGGTTTTTATTTTAATGAGTTGGGCTTCTCTCAGTGTGCGAAATGGAGTGGAATTCATCTCCTTGAGTGGTGCTTTTCCAGTGGGCTGCACTGCCATCTTTAACCGGTGTCCCACCCTATCCTGCCTGTACCACATGTGCTTGTTGACGACAAAAGGGTTTAATATTTCCTTTCCTGGTGCAGGGACTTTCACTGACACACTCCTAGGGAAGAAAATGTAACTTTTTAGACTAACTTTAAGACTAAGTAAGAGAAACTTAGTCACAGTGAATTCATCTTCATAGAGATGAATTTTCAAGAGGGAAGGCTCTGAACTATCTGTTGGTCTCTTTTGATATTTGTAGAGCTTTGTGAGCATGAAAGGCTGTGCGTGCTCGGTGTTACAGTTCACAGAGACCGCAGGTGACACGTCGCTACCCTGCAGAAAGCCAGTGTGCCTCTGACAAGTCTATTACCAGTGAGGTCTGACTGTGCCTTATTGCATTCGACATCTTTTTACAAAGGGTAAAGTGTTTTAAAGAATTTTGTGGAAGACCTGTGAGAAAATGATTGCAGCAATTTCTTTTCTCCACACCAAAGACAATGCTGGTGTTAAAGTAGCTGACCCCCTCCAAAGCAGCTGTTATTTAAGGGCAGAAATAGTAAAATCTGGCCTTATAATCAAATCCAAGGTGGTATTTAGCCTGCAAAACCCTTTGAGAAAGGTCCTCTGGATCAGAAAGAGCAAGACCCTGGGTGGTTTAAGCATTATAACTGGACGAGTGTGTATCAGAGAAACACAGGATTGCTGCTGAGGATCCTGAAAGGCAGATTGACACATGGGCTAGGAAAACAGATGCATCCCAGGGATTGGAAAGAACAACTGGTAAATGTGTGGTGAAACACTGACAAGAGAACTGGGAGATATACATGGTGTCCTGCCAGGAGCAGGGTCTTTAGAGAAGGAGGAGGTGGGGATGAGTGGTGGGAACAGCTCCCTCATTGTCATGGGTTGACACCTCTTCCTGCTTTTCAGGTTTTTCATCCTTTTGGCTCTGTTTCCTGGAGGAAGTGGTTTGCAGCAACAGGTGCTGTAATTTCCTTCAGAACTGGACAGAACCAATCAATTCACTAATTTGAATATCGACAGCTCTATTGAGCCACTTAGAGAAGGGGTACGCCCTGTGAATTCAGATTAAAAGGAGATGAAGGGCGGGAATCTCTCTCTTGCTCTTCCGGCGAAGACAGAGGTAACAGGGCCCGCTCAGCCCCCTGGTGGGGGCTGGGCCGGCCCGGCGGGGCCCGGCTGGGCCCTGCCAACGCGAACCCAGGTGCAGGCCTGGTGGGAGGCCAGGCCGGGCCATGGTCCNATCCTGGAGATTGGATGGCTGGACACTGTGTGTGCTGGTTTTTGCCCCAAAATTATATAAATCTATATTACAAACTAAACTAGTTTCTATATTATATAGTCTCCTAACTCGGCAGCTTCTTATGTTTTCCTGCTCCTGAAGTTTCTCTGTGTTAATCCAGTAAATGCTGCTGGGTTACAAGGCACTGGTTATCACAGGAAGGGTCATGACAAGCTTGAGGCTTTCAAGCTGCAGCGGTACTGGCGGGAAGGGGCACCTCCCCACCACTCTGCGTGCTGTGCCAAGGTTTTTGCCTGTCCAGAGATGTATTGTGCCCCAGGAATCATCATCACCCCTGAGCCACGAAGGAGAGGTTTTGTGCCAGTACCCCTCAGTCTGGGCAGCCCCATCATTGCATGGCAGGGGTTAAGGAAAGCACATGAGGCTTTGTGTGCTTGGGGGCTACTGAAAAACCTCACTTGCATGGGAAGATCATAGAGTCATAGAATGGTTTGTGTTGGAAAGGACCTTAAAGCTTATCCGGTCCCAACTTCCATCTTTCGGTAGACCAGGCTGCTCCAAGCCCCATCCAACCTGCCCTTGAACACTTCCAGTGAAGGAGCATCCACAGCTTCTCTAGACAACCAGTTCCAGGATCTCACCACCCTCACAGTAAAGAATTTCTTCCTAATATCTAATCTAAACCTCTTTCAGTTAAAACCATTGTCCCCTCATCCTGTCACTATGTGCCCTTGAGAAAAGCCCCTCCCCACCTCACTTGTAGATCTCCTTTAGGAAGTGGAAGATGCTGGAAGGTTTCCTCAGTTTTACTGGAATATCTACCATAAAATAGCCCTTGTGTTCCCTGAGCCCTCCAGCTAAGGGAATAGGTGGTAACTTTGTACCTCTCACGTCCTCATTAGGGGATTAATTAGGTGTGCTTTTCAAGATATGTTGACAGTCCTGAGGTCTTTGTCTCTAATTATTATGATCTGTTTTGTCTCAAGTGTTTCACCTCTAGAATTGGGCAGCATTTTCCTGCCTTTGGGCAATTTGACTGTCAAAGCTGTTATTTTCACTCAATGTTATGGCCTCATATAATTTCTTGCTCTAATGTTACAAAAGAGAAAAATTGACATCTCAGTTTCTCAGCCTCCTACGCAGGGTAACACAGTGTTTGCCTTTTATTCCCAGAATAACAGAGTTAGTTAGCAGTGGTAAAATCTGGACCTGTTCACTGTTACTGGAGAAGTAATAAAAATAAAATTATAGAGGAAATTGGTTTTTTGTTTGTTGCTATGTTGCCTTTAGGACTGAGTGATGTGCTACTGAAACTGGAGACTTAATGGTGGCTCATTCTCTCTGCATTATTGGATGTTGCCTTTTGAATCAATCTCTAGGTCTTTGAACTAATTATTTTGAGGACATATGAAGATGTGTAAGTGTTGCCTCCCTTCCCCCATGCTGGCATGGCCTTTGAGGAGGGAAAGGACTTACACAAAGTCGGATATAAATCCTGACCCACTCTGTCTGAGTAAATTAAGAAGGAAGTGGAATTACTGATAGGAGTGCTCGGCTCCGTAATCCGAACAAGGATGAACATTCAGATGAGAAATGCTTTGGATGCTTAGGTGAATCCATAGTGAAGTTTTAATTATGTCCTTTTGTGACTAAGCCTAAATTGCTGCCTTAACAATTTTCCAATCAGTAAGGCTGGATGAAATGGTGTTAAATAATGTTACTGTTTTGCCACTCACATTTCCTAGGAGCAAGGCCACTCTGTTAATTTTCCATGAGCAGCACACTGTGCCATTTTCTGCTCTGCTCCAGCTCTCTCTGGTGCTGTCGGGAAGGTGCTCGCCCATGGGAGTGGGAGCTGATGGTGCCATAGGCAGCCATGGTGGGCACAAGCTACTGTCATCATTCTAAGAGCAGCAAAGCCAGTTCAGACCATCGGATGTCCAGGGGAACCCAAGGTCCCAGTGCAGTCAGGAAACTGGGATCTGCATCTGAATGTTTGTATTACTGGTGCATGGTTTAGGTTTTGCAGCTGTTTGTCTTCTCTGACTGTATAGGGTCAGGGGTGGGGATGAGCCCTGGTTTGCTGCCTGGAGTTTAAGCAGCCCATAATTGTGCCTTGATTCTGAGTTTTCTGTGTTCCCAGCAGTGAGGCATCACCCAGGATGCTGCAGCACTTGACCACTGCCGTAGTGGGACATTACCGAGCCTGTGTGTGCACATGTGCTCATGTCTGGTAATACCCATGTTTTGTGGAGAAGGGCTTTATCAGAGTATGCTTTCAAGGTATTAGAGATGCAGAGACTTAGGTGGGCGGCCCAGTGGTACTCTCAAAGCCACAGAACAGCTCAAGCTGGTGGCAGAAGGAGGATCAGGAGCTTTAAGCCCTATTCCCAGTGTTTGCTCTGAACACTAATGAACACTTTTCTTAATGCAAAGCCAAAGCCTAAAGTCTGTGTTGTGAAATATCCAGGAGAGTGAAACTTAGGATGCTTATAAGCCAGTTATCTTCAACCCTTTGAGGCATTTAATGCAGTCACAGTCCTGACTCACTCTTTTATACCATTATGAGTAATCAAGGTAGTAAAATTATGTTAATCTCTGATTACAGTTATTTATAACTGTTTCTCATGTTCAGGAAAAAACATGCAACTAGTGTCCAACTTAGGGTATCTACCAAAACAACCTACAGCCCAAAAAGCAATAGCATTCATTCTTAGATGTACATTTTTGTTGTACTTAGTCATCACAGGACTCCTCAGGAAGAAAAAGAAAACCATATAATTAATTAGATGGGATACTGGAAAAAAGTGGGTGGAAAATGAGTCGGTGACTGTAGTTGTTGTGGTACCCAGATGTGCATGTTATGGACAGGTGTAGTAGTTTCATTTGGATATGTACTCATGAGTAATTCCCTATTCCCTTCTGACATGCAGATAAGAGCATCTGCACTCTCATTTATTATTTATCTGTGAGCAGTGTTTTTCTTTTAATTAGAAATGTCACAGTAAAATGATCTTTTCTGGGACTAGAAATGGCTCTTGTACATAAAGGGTAATGTGTGCTTGGAAAATGTTAATACATTTCAATTAGTGAATATCATGTTAAAGCTACTGTACTGCACTGAGCTTTGTAGAAATAGTGTTTTGGAGGAGATGATGAAATTTGATAAAAAGCCCCATTATTTTTGGCCAACCATTCTTTCTATGTGGTTAATACCATCCCCATACCATCCCCCATACAAAGCCTTTTGCTAGTGGATGCACATGAAGTGTAACACATAGGATGAGAGGCACTGCTGTACCACACCTCTGCTCTGCACTTACCCATTTCACATTTGGTCACTTCTCAGTTTGCTGCCTTGATTGCTCTCTGTAATTAAAGTCTCAGCAGCAAATTCAATTTCTGTGCACGGCTGTGGCAGTAAACGTGTTCCTCCTGTGTCTCCTTGGATGGTGTTGCAGAGAAAAGCAAGGCAGCACTTGCAAAAGCTGTCAACCGTCTCTAGCAAGAGGTGCTGAGAGGGGAAGTACAGAGAGGGTAAGGATTAGTCCTGCCAGTCCTACATGCCATAATAAAAGCACTGTTGAATTAATGACAAAGGCATCTGTATTTTTGGGATACGGTTTCCATTCGCTTTCTCGAGGCAGCGTGGCTCTGGGAGGGTGGATGCTGTGGATGTTGTATATTCAGGTCCATGACAGAAATACTGGAGTGCTAACAAAGGGGATGCTATTTTTAGTGTTCAGTGGCCACCTGGGGACCAGATCACTCAGGAAAAGATCTGCCCTTTCAGATTAACCTGGGCATGGTTAGTCCCACTGTGCTACAGACAGACCTTCCCACATGGCTTCCCATTTTTTAATGTGGCCAAAGGGGAGCCCACAGCCTTTGGGTTGGCAGACTTTGCTAAATAACCCAGCTTCATCAGCAGTAAATCTTTTAAGCATTTTTAAAAAGGAGCAGCTGTAGGAAGATAAATGTGTTTGAAAGCATCAGTCTATGACAAATGGTGTTTTTTGGCAACTCTGGCTCACGTGGGCAATTTCTCTGGAGTCAGTGGGATGACTTGCTTGAGCAGAGGCCATTAGTCACAGCACCTGCACGGCCCTAATGAAGTGTGTGGCACTAAAGGAAGGATGCTGCTTCTCAGAAGAAGGCACGGATTCAGCCTTACTGAGTAGATGATGTTGTAGGCAATCATCCGTGCTCTGTAGTTCCATCATTTTAGGAAGCGTGACTGAAGAAATTGTTTCCTTCAAGAATTCCCATTATGTTTTTACTCAGATTAGGTTAGATATCATTGGGTCAGCAGAAGGAGAGTCTCCACTTGCCTCGAAGCTGTGTACATTCTTGCCACAAATAACAGTCTCTGCTGTAATCATTTGTAAGCCAGTGATGAGGGCACTGATGGATTTGGATGACTTCAGTAGTCATAATTTCTTCATCAGGTTAAAACAATGCAGATAGAGTGGGATATAATGAAACTGTTACCTGCAGGTGTCCAAAAGGAAAACCCTGGCTAAGAAAGCCACTCAGATCCAGTAATATTAATGTTTCCAGATTTCCCCAGACAGCTGCATGTGAAGTTTCTTCAAGTTGCAGTGCATTTTCCATGGTGTGGTGTAAGGTGGGAATGGCAGGAAAGGTGTGCAGCCTGAGTTGTGCTGCTTTTATCATTTAGCAGGGTTTTTTTCTCTGCTGATCTGATTCAATATACAGCTCATAGCACCAAAAGGCTGCTTCCCAACAAGCTATGAAGTAAGACTTGGAAATTCTTATTATTACTAAAAAAAAACGCACCCCAAGAAAGAAGATTGAACTGGTTAAAACTAGACTGCTGAACCCAATCCACTAATGATCCTGGTCATGATGAAAGCCATGGTATTATAAAAACAGTCGGGATAAAGATATCTGCTCTGAGAAAGGTAAACAACCAGGTGAAGATAAAAAGAGACATCGTTGGCTAATATAGGAAAAATACAGGAAAAATAGCAAACAAAAATGAGGAATTATATATATTATATAAAATAGGTGATGTGCAAAAATACATCAAAGAAATGAGGAGAGATTTTAGACTCCTAGAGAAGAGACAATAATGTTTACTTTACACTAACTCCATTACTGATAACGTCTTAAGTATTTTATGATGAAAAGATACTCACTCATGAAGTACCTTTAGGGAAAATAATTAGTAATAAAGAGCTTGTACAATTACTGGAAGGATGATTTGAATCTAGAGAACAAATATTCAATTAATGTATATGAAGAGTTTGCTATGATAATGAGTAACAGAAAATTCTGAGAAGTATAAAAAAAAGGTTATTGTTTCTCTAAAAAAAAGACAGCCTCGGCTATCGCTGGCCCATAAACCTGACTAAAACAGTGTAACAAATAACAGGGGAGAGAAAATCATTATCTTGCAAATAGAAAAATCGTGGATTTCACTAGAATGACTCATGTCAGACAAATTTCATTGCTTTTTGCACTTGGTATCATATTGAATTGAAATCTCCTCATAAAAGAAATTCAGCCTGTGCTTTGAATCCCATCACACAGATTGGTAAGTGACCAGGGAACTAAAAACAAAGCAATTACATGTCCAGACAGAAATTCATAGCAGGTAATGTATCCACAGAGCAAAAAGACTTTTTAGTTAGCATTTCCTTTGCTAAGGGCAGGTTTTAACTATGCTCAGCAACTGTGTAGATGGCACTAAACTGGCAGGCATAGGAAACACGGAGGAAAAAGGAATAATTCATGGCATGGAGATATTTGGTTGCTACATGTGTAACTTAGTGACAAAGCGCCCAATAAATTATTTTTACACCCTCAGTGTTAGCTTTATTTTTTCTTCAGTATTTTAGGTGTACACAAAAAAAGATGACGTGAAGCTCTGCCTTGTTTCTATGCAAGAGAAAGGGTTGGCCATATGCAGTGAATTGACTGAACGTGCCTTGAAGAGCAGACTTGTAGTGCTTTGCTCAGAAAGAGACTGAGCCAAATTTGCCCAAATTTGCAATGGAAATCCAGTTCTGTCTCACATCTCTTTTAAGGGCTGTTCCTGGACATTTAGGC
Organism: Mystacornis crossleyi; assembly: GCA_013400655.1. Taxonomy (NCBI): domain Eukaryota; kingdom Metazoa; phylum Chordata; class Aves; order Passeriformes; family Timaliidae; genus Mystacornis; species Mystacornis crossleyi. The sequence goes on along the minus strand of VYZQ01032841.1, from coordinate 187,321 downwards.
AGCTTTCTGTCTGCATGCATGGTTGTTAATTTTTATTTCAAAAGTTCTATCTCTCCTGTAAATGATCTCATACAAAACGTACCAGGGCATGCAACTGGATAAGAAACAATATAGATCCTGGCCCCTGGTCCATCAGGCCTCTACAGATACATGCTTCGTTCTGAGGTTGGGCTGGATATGAAAATACTCAATATTTTGGGTTTAAAGGGTAGATACACATGCTGGAATGCTCTGCTGTGTAACTGCAGGTGGGAATGCTCTCCCAGATGATTCAGTGTCTGCATGGTAGCTAATATCTACCAATAATTTAAAAAATTACTTTCTAATGACTCTTTAGAGGAGAATTACATTAACCAGTAAAAATTACTTCCAGTGAATAATTAAAGAATATGTAGTAAAAATAATCTAAAAGATGTGTTCAGTGGAATGTAGAAACCTGTAAATAGGTAATTCTAAATAGAACCAGGGATAAAGGGTGTCAGCATAATAGATGAAATTCAGTGTAGTGAGAGAGATCAGTTTGGTGACTAAAAGTGCTAGTCTGTCTCGTGGTGGCTCTCCCTGAAGAAATAATAGAAGATACCAGTGATGAAGGGAGTAAATAAACAGCTTATGGAAAAATGCAATTAAAATTCAAATTTGATTCAAACTGAATTCAAATTAAATTCAGAAGTTCAATTCAAATTCAAATAGATTGTAAGTGGTTGTAATGGGGAGGGAAAATGTGGCATCATTTTTATTCTGTTTATGGCCCCTGAGCATTGAGTTGAAGCTGAGCTGTCTGGAATGAGATACCAACTCATACCAACAGGATGAGATGAGAACATCTCACTGCTGACAGGGTGAACGATTTGGGATGTCTGGGGTGGCTGGAACTGGCTCCTGGACTCCTGGGTCCATCTCTGCATCCTATGGTAGCAGTAGTGGAGGCTTTCCAAGGCACTTCTTTTTCACTGGGGAGCAAAGGTGTGGTATAAAAATATTTTCCGGGGAAATTGGGGTAGATTTAGCGTTTTAAAATCAAATACAAGTGTCCTGAGGGACAGCATCAATGGAACTGCTGTCTTTAAAAACTCTTGCAAATGCAGGTAAGATGATTACCAAAACAATCTTGACACAGCTTCTGCCCTTTGCCTTTTGCCTTCTCAAAGCACCCGTGTGAGCCGTGGTGGGTCCCTGGGAGCCAGCAGCCTGTCCTGGCTGGCGTGGCATCCATTTAGGATGCGCTGATGGCACCCCGTGTTGCTCAGGCTGCTTGAGGGCTGAAAGCTTTGTCCCCTCCTGCCTTTGTCCCCTCCTGACTTCCAGCTCCCGGCAGTGCCTGAAGCCAGAGGGACTTTATTGAACCTGCCTCTCACAATAGTGGAGGCCAAGGGACAATTGCAGGCGGTGTTTGGGTTTCAGGATCATTAAATTAATCAGGAAAATGCAGCCTCGTTCCTGTGAGGATGTTGTGTTTTGCAGCTGATGAGACTGTGTTCTACCTGCTGCCTTTGTCCACTGCCCAGAAACAGCGAGCAAAGCTGAAAAAAAGGAAAAAAAATACCCTGTTGGAAAAGAACCAGCTTAATGCTCAGTATTTTAAGAGGAAAACAGCCCTGAATGTGGGATGTTCTGTTGACTTCATGTAACCACGCTGCAATGTTATCTGCATGTACCTGGTTTACTCTGTAAATGTATAACATGATAGTTGATATATTTCTTTCTAACATATCCCTTACAATTAAAACAATCCCCTACTTTCTGTTTGGCAGCAATGACCTTGCCGACTGCCTCCATCTTAGTTTTATTTTTACCTTCTCCTTATAATCCTTTCATTTATCTCCTTTCCCAACTAGGCTTGTGCTTCCTCCCCTACTATAGCACAGGCAGTTCTAGAAATGGTTTTATGAACTGAATTTACAGAGATAAAGAGCCAGCTCCTGCAAGTCATCTGTACATAAAAGACCAATTAACCTTGAGAATCAATCCTGAAGGAAGCTGGGGAAGATTTCTGGTATTCATAAGCCTATGGTATTTTTTCTTTTCCCTTTTTTCTTTGAAATGTGCCATTGGATCAAGCTGTAAAGAAACTCCATTGACTTCAATGGTGCAAATGAAATTACATTTTGATACTGAGTTTGACTCAGTAGTTTCCTTTGAAGAATTCATGTTCTAGGAAAAAAGCACTGGGACAAGTTGTAGCTTCAGTAAAGATATAACAGGGTGACTTTGGACCAAAGAAATTTCTTTTAATCAAGAGAGTTGTAGAAGTCTTTGCAATTTACATTTTTCACAGCTTACTCTCTGGAGCAGATATTCAGTTCTGTGAAGTTGGATGTAAATGCACGAGGGGTCATTTTACAGAGCGTTAGTGTAGATAGGAGTTATCAAAATAGAGCAAGTTGTTTGTTTAAAGAAAGAGAACATAGGCAGAAAAGATAAAGACAAATATTGGCAACCAGTTCTGTTACGCTGAAGGATAACTTGGTGATAGTACCGAAGATTTAAATGAGAAGTGGCATCTAGATGTGGGGTGAAACCTTTATATTTATACTGAAAGTATGAAATACATTGGAATCTCTCATTGCTTTCTTGGAGCATTCACAGAGCATTGACTTTATTTTCTTTTTTTTTTTTATGTACAAATGTGCTATATATAGATACCCTTGATTTCAATAAACTAATGACTCTTGGTTTAGAGAACACTTCTCACCAGTCTAAATAAGATCTCATGTCTGACACGCTACAAGTTGGAAATTGTATTGAATTTATAATTTTCTCTCTAACTTTTACAAGACTTTATTAAAGTCAAGCTAAAGGAAAAGGATTATCATTTGGTTATTGAATCATACTTTGGAGTTAAAAAAGAGATCACATTAGGGAAATTCAAGGAAGGAAACTCTTACTACTAACAGGAAACTGATAAGAAACCTCCAGTGAAGCCAAGTTGGAGTAGGAGCCTGGAAATTCACAGATATTTGCAAATTGCAGTGTGACAATCCTGAAAAGCATTGAAGTTGTCCTTGAAGTCGATAAGAGATGAGAAAGCTTCTCTCCTCAGCTGAACTCCAGGACAGTTTTTAGCTCTGAAGCAAATATTGTGTTTTTTGTTTTTTTTTAAGTCTGAAATGCAAATCTCCCTCAGTTTCTCCGGAAGGAGGATGAATTCAAAGTGTGCTGGAGGCAGGGGAAATTTTTCCTCTGAATTCAGGGGTTTCTCTAACTGCTCTGTGTCCTTCTTTCCCATCCATTTCTAACTTTCAGCCCGTGCTCTTGCGTCTGTGTTTTAGCTGCTTCTCAGTGGAAACACAGAGCTGCTCTTCTTAGAGTTCGCTTTGCAACAGTGGCATAAGATGCTGTAGGACTAAAATACATTAAAGATTTGAGGATGTATATGCAGCTCCAGTCTATATTAAACCTCATCCTCAGTCTGTCCCTGATGTCTAGTCATGCTGTGTATAACTACACACATGGCTAAACAAAGGAGTGAGGTTGGGTGATAGACCTGAAGAATTATAATTTGGACAGCATAAAAATACGGTGACATTAGTGAAGGTCATGTTGTTATTAAACCTTTTTGCCAGGGCATTTCGGAAATGGTGAATGGCAATGGAGCTTTCTCTCCTTCTCTTGCTTCAGTTCTGTGATTCCCCTTGGAGCTGGTTCCTGCCCCAGAGGGATTTCTTCTGGGGTGAGGTGGGGACGGGTGTGTCTCACAGATCCCATTTAAAATAGTTTTTTCTGTGTGGAGAACTTTCCTTTTAAAAGAGATTTTTCCTTCTCTCATTTAATTTCCTTATCCACACTAGATTTATTGGTTCACAAAGTGAGGGTCCTGCTGTTGGCTTTGCTTTGCTCGGTTTGGCTTACTTGGGACTCCAAAAATGTGGCAAATGCAGTCAGACAGAAAATAGCAAAGTGTGAGCTGCTTCTCCAACAAAGGAGGGGACTCTTCCAGCCACTTCAGAAACAAATAACACATGTTCTATCACACAGTTCTTCTGCTGACAGATTATATTACATTTTTTTCTTACCAGTTGATGGGAGTACCAAATGCCCAGTGGCAGGAGGACTTTGTGGATCAAATCCTGGGTGCTCTTTCAGAGCTTCATTCTCTAAAGGCTGCAGCTTTATTGCACCATGGAAGTGGAGACAGTTTGGTGTACTGTATGGTTTGGTCCTGGGTACGACTTTTTTTTTTTTTCCTGCTTGAAACTGGTTGAAAGATAGTAACTGATTTGGTGGATTTGGATGGTGGCCCTTTTCTGAGCCAGTTAAAATCTGCACTTCGCTGGCATCAGCTNGGAATCAGCTGTTTCTCTGCTCAGCAAAACTCAGAACAAGCACACACCAGTTCAATATAGAAGTCAAGCTTCATTAAAAAAAAAAAAAGTGAAAAAGAATCTGAAAAAGACAAGGCTAGATGTTAAGAATTTGTCAGCTTGGAGGTTAAAGTATTCTGTACCATTTGAGTGAAAAAGTGGATAGTCTGTATATAAAATGACTAGTGAGAATATGTGGGCCATAAAGATTTTCTAAAATGGTTCAGTTTGAAAAGTTTACAGTAATGTGGTCACTTCCCACAAAATTTCTCAGGAAACTGATGCTTTTCCAAAGAGGAATTTTTCAGCCAGAAACTCCCAGCCAGTTCCTGTCCATAAGTACTGACCTTACTGAGCCAGAGCCTCTGCCACGGTGTAAGGCCACATGAGGTCCTCTGGATAAGAAATTTGCCCTGCTGTGGTCTGGAGCATTTTGGCAGCAGCAGGAGCTTTGGGGAATCCTGGGACCCTGGGAGAACACCTTTCAGGGACCTGCCATCATTGTATTCCCTGCTTCAGTAGTAGGACAGGAGGGGATCTCTATGTCCTGGATGTATTTATGGGGTAAGAAGATGTTCTTTGGGGGGTGATCATTTCTGTGGTAAACACTAAGCACCTCCTTTCCTAAGTTTAAAAACAGGTTTTCTACCTCTAGATTTCCTCCTGCTCCTATTCCCAGAACAATTTATTTTCTGTCTTTTCATGTGTAGTCTCCTAGCTTCAAGCTTACAAATGTCCTGTGTTTGTGCTGAATATAATCTGTTTAATAGAGAATGATTGCCTGAGGCTACAGATCTTAACCAAGCATTAGGCAGATCTAATTCAGTTGTGGTGCTTATTGGCCTGCAAAAGCCAGTTTTGTTTTGGTTGTTTTTTTTTTTTTTTTAATTATTTCCCCTTTCCTGGCTACATAAATCTTCAGAGAATCCTTAGTCATGTGTTAAAGCTTGCTTGGCCTGAGGAGTTAATCCTTTCTAAGACAAGCCTTTTGTCTCTCACATGTGTGGGTATTCGTGAAAGCTTGGTGTAAATCCAGGAGAGTTTTCTTCAGAAACTCATGGCCTTTGCTAAGGAAAGTGTATTATTCGCCTAAGGAGGAGACCACCAAAGGTGCTCTCTTTAACGTTTTCCTCATATATCATAATCTTAATTTAGACTATCCTCTGCCTTAACTTTGGACAACTAAATTGACTAATTGCTGGAAATTTGTTTCTTTCTCTAAGACAGGGAGCACAAACTCACCTTCCCAATCTTCCTGCAGCAGCACCCCAACCTGAGCTCCAAGGGTTAAGAACTATTGTGTGTTCTGTGATTTTTAGTAGGGCTTGAGATGCCAATAAATCCATGCCTCCCTTTCTTCCTTGCCTAAATTCTGCTCGTGAAAAATAGTTTTTTAGCTGTTTGGGCTCACATTCATTTCCATGAACTCACTCTAGTTCATCAGGACTNGGAGTGGATACAGTTTGGTGTGCTGTATGGTTTGGTCCTGGGTACGACTTTTTTTTTTTTTCCTGCTTGAAACTGGTTGAAAGATAGTAACTGATTTGGTGGATTTGGATGGTGGCCCTTTTCTGAGTCAGTTAAAATCTGAACTTCGCTGGAATCAGCTGTTTCTCTGCTCAGCAAAACTCAGAACAAGCACACACCAGTTCAATATAGAAGTCAAGCTTCATTAAAAAAAAAAAAATGAAAAAGAATCTGAAAAAGACAAGGCTAGATGTTAAGAATTTGTCAGCTTGGAGGTTAAAGTATTCTGTA